>VXAZ01005267.1:3929195-4152433 GCA_013399875.1 Gymnorhina tibicen | reverse complement strand
GGGGGGGTGAGAGCCTTCAGCCCCTGCGTGGGACGTGGAGCTGCCCCCCATCCCCGCCGCCGCCTGCCTTTGCTCTCGCAGGTGCGGGCTGCCGGGGTAGGGTCCTTTTCGGGGTACGGGAGGTGATGCCTTGCTGCAGCGGGGAAAGCCCAGCCCGGTGGTGCTGGGGGAAGGGGGGACGGAGTCGGCAGCCTCCTGGCAAAGGGGGCCGCCCAGCAGACAGCCGGGGGGTGGGGGTGCCCGGGGGATTGCTGGAGCATCCCTGCGGTGCCTCCCTGCTCCTCAGCCAGCCTCCCCTGGGAGTCTCCTCGCTGCCCCGACGAATGCGCTGGGCTGGGAAGGAGGCTGCTCTTAGCAACAGCCACTGCGAGACAGCCTGAGTCCCCACAAACCCCGCTGCTGCCACCTCCGCCGCCAGACCCTGGGCTGCTTAGCCAATGCACCAGTGGCACCGTGTCCCCTGTCCCCCGGCCTGGCGGCTCTCATGGTGTGGCTGCCCAGTCCTGCACCCCTCAGCTCGACCACACTGTTAAGCTGGTTTGTGGGGGCTGCTGGGGTGCAGACCTGTGTCCCTCTCTGTCTCATGGGGACAGAGAAAGCTGCGGGTGCTCCTCCTGCACTGGTGGGGTGGGATGTGGCCCAGGCTGTGTCACACTGGGGTTTTCCTTCACCCCATCGTGGCTCCACAGCGGTCCTGCTCGGGGGGCAATGCTGTGGGCACACGGCCGTGGCTCAGACTGAGCTGCAAGTTCCCTTCCTCCCTCTCTAGCCTCGCTGAAGGCTGCCTTGGCTTCGCTGCCTGGCAGGGGCCAGCCCTCAGTTCTCCCGATTTGTCTGCCTGATTGTTGCACACTGCTCAGTCAGCCCCAAGTATCTGTGCCAACATCCTGTGGGCGCCACATCCGTGCCAGGGCAGGACGCAGGTACTCAGTGTGGGGACTCCTGTGAGACTGAGGCAACATCTGAGGGATCCCTGCTCTGTGACCAAACATGCTGCCAAGTGTGAAATGGAGCTCACAGCCTTGTCGTGATCGTGAAGAAATACTAATAATAATAATAATAATAATAATAATAATAATAATAATAATAATAATAATAATAATAATAATAATAATAATAATAGTAGTGCTACAAGCTGTTTCTCCTCCAGTAAGCCAGCAGTGGGCTGCAGATCCCTGGGGAAGGTAAGCCAATGTGCCTGTCCCTGTCCCCATGTATATACACAGTGCCAGGGCCCTGGTGGGGCAGAGCACTAGTCCCAGACAGAGCACTTATGTCCTGCTGGGTTTGGGACTGATTGGGAATTAGGGAAGAGACACGTCCCAGCTGTGCCTAGGAAACTGTGGCACCACACTGGGAAGGCAGAGTGGGAGCAGAGATGGGTATGTTTGGGGTGGCACCCTGGGAATGGGTGCTTGTTGAGGAGCATTGGGGTGAGCTGCAAGGAAAAGGGCTCGTTGCTGGGCACATTACCCTGGCATAAGATGGGAGCCAAGTTGTTTTGGTTAGGACACCTGGAGCTGTGGCTTCCTCACCAGCCCTCCACAGTGACAGTAGCCCAGTGGGGCTGGGTGAGACTGACCACAACCCCACAGCTGCGCTGCCAGGAGCAGGGACGAGGGTTCCTGTGGGGTGGCATGGGAAGCAGAGCACTCAGGGAAGGTGGCAGCACGGCTATGACCCTGCTCACGGGCTGTGGCACCCACGGGACTCCCTGACTTCCTGACTCCTCCTCTGTTCCCACACTCAGCACCACTTTAGGAGACCGTCCTGGGGACCCCCATGCTGGGGATGCTGGTTGGTGCAGGGCTCTGCCACGTCCCTCCTGAGCCAGCTTTCCCCCCACCACACAAGCAAGGTCACGGGGCCTTTCCTCATCGCTCAGCCACCCTCCCTCCCATATTAGCTGCAGGCTGTAATTAATAAAGGCATTCACCATACACTAAGTGCTGTTCCCTGCCACCCTGGGGCCGTGGCCACACGGTGGGTTGGTGTGCTCAGCGTGGGACGCTCCTGCTCTCTTCCAGACCCAGCTATCGGTGAGGCTGATTTTTCTCCTGTTTTTTCCCCTGGGGTTGTGGGGTTGCTTGGTTGGTGGCTCTGCAGGCTGTGTCGGCTCGGCTGTGCCGGTGGGCTGCAGGCCAGGGCTGTCCCTGCGCACAGAGCCATTTCCCCAGCAGCAGCAGCATCCCAGCCTGGAGCAGCGTGCCCCTCGCTTGTGCCTCTCCATGGGGCTGGTGGCACCTCTTGACATCCCCCGGCCTGGTGGGACCCTCTGGGCAAGGGGTGACACGGAGACTCCTGGTGTTGGGTGCCCTGGGAATCTCGAGAGGCTTCGCAGTGGTGTTTCTCCCTCCAAGCAGTTCTGGATTGTTGGATGGCTCCCAAAGAGCAAGACAAAGTGCCGTGTCTGCAGAAAGCAGGCAGGTGGCACAGCCTGCTTGAGTTTTGAATGGAAAACCCGGTCAGAGGAGCAAAATCCGGCTTTGGAGGGGAATTTATGACCAGCTCCTGTATTCCTGGTGGCCTTGCAATATTTGTGGCATTTCTTGGCCTTTCCACATTGTCAGCCTGGGCTGATGTAGGTTTGGAGGTGGACAAAGTGTGAAGCAGGCTCGGCCGAGGCTGTGTGGATGGAGCTGGTCCATGTCTGCTGCGGTGCTCGTACAGCCCAAACCATCCCCGTTATGTCCAGGGAGATCACACAGGGTGGAGACAGCTGAGGGGATGTGGGATCAGTGCTGGCCCCTCTGGAGAAACAACAACTTGTCTGAAGGCTTGGTCTTCTGAAAGGGGTGAGAACAGAGGCTGCAAAGGCAATGCCTGAGGTCTGGATCCTGCTCGAGTGCAGATAATCCCCTGGCACTGGGACTTGCCAGTTACCCATCTCATTTAAATGCAGGGGAGCCTGGATTGTTCCCTGTGTCCCCATGTCTTTCACCTTGTGTGCGCAGCCAGCTGCTGACCTCCTTGTTCTCTTTTGCTCTCTGAGCTGGGCTTGTGCCTGGGGGTGTTTTTGGAGATGCCAGTGTTGGTTGGGGTCAGCAGCACCCAGTCTCACACTGCTGCCGAGCAGCGGCTCCATGGACAAGTCTGTCCCGGCAAGTCCTGGAGCTGAGGTACTGACTGGCCAGCACCTGATTCGCAGGCAAGGAGAAGACTTTGGGAGCAAAGGCTTCACATTTGGATTTCTCCCATCATTGCTATACAAACTTCAGGCTGTCTCTCTGCTCTCTTTCTGCTTGGAACATCCCTCTGCCTCCCAGCACAGCTGAGAAACATCACCCCTCATTCTGGCTGTGCAGGGAGATCTCCCTCTGTCCCATCCACATCTATCTGCAGCCTAAAACTGGCCAAAAATTTGGATTTTCTATCTTTGACCGATGCTGAAAGCTGGGATCGGAATTTGTGTGTTCTTGTTCTGGATTGGGTGCTTACTGAGGTGACCAGCATGGACAGATGAGGCTGGTCCCTCAGTTTGCCCAAGATCATGCCCTGGAGACAGGTTTGTCCTTAACTGGGAGAACTGGACCTGGATAGGAGCTGGGAGCTGAGCTCATCTGGGCACTGTCTGCTCTGTGCCTGCTTCCAGCTCCCAGCAGAGAGGCTCACTGCAGCCCCTGGGCAAGCTGAAGCACCAAGTCCCCATAATAAGATGGGTGGAGTGAAGCTGGTTTGGGTTCCATCCCTATGGGAGGGAGACCCATGAGGCTCCGTAGGGCTGGGGCAAAGAGGACTGAGGCAGGACCTGCCCTGACATCTCCCTTGCCCTGGGCAGGGCTGCTGCTGCAGGAGATGACCATGGCAGGGCTACACGAGCTGCGTTTCACCGAGGAGAAGCCGCTGCTGCGGGGACAGGACGCTGAGCTGGTGAGTTTGGTGACCACACTGGTTCTGGCTCCTGCACATGGGGCACCAGGACACAGGAGCTTGGGAGTGGTTGTGTGCTGGTATTGGGTGTGTGTGTGGTACCCTGTGTGTGTGCTGGTTTTGGGTCCACATTTGTGGTCCTCAGGGTGTGCGTGCTGGTGGCGATGAGCCCGCATGGCTGAGCACAGGTTCAGGTTCGGTGGGATGGCGTGTGTGTGTGCAGATGTTGCACATCACGCTAACACACACATGTGTGTGCACACGGTAACATGCACGTGTGTGCACACCTGTGGGCACTGTGTCCCCTGCAGCCCTGGGGAGCGGGTGCCTGTGGTGTCAGAGGGCTTTGTGAGCTGGGTGGGAGGGCGCTGCAAAACTGAGGGGTGCCTCCGTCCCTAATGGCTCCTTCTCATCCCAGGAGAACTCGGATGTCTTCCTCTCCACCGTGGACACAGACTGGAAGGTAGGACCAGCCATGGGAGGTGCTGCCCACCCCTGGGTTTCACATGGAAGAGCAGCCTGTGCCTGGGGGAGGCTGTGGGGCACTGAGCGGACTCAGGGGTGTTGCTGTCCCTTCTTTGGTGGGGATGCACTGCCTGGTCAGTGTCTTTGCGTGGGGTTGCACATCCATCATGGCCCTTGTCAGGAGGGGATGGGGGGAGGCTGCCAGGCATCTCTTGTGCTGGCGCTCGGATGCGGCTGGTGGGCACTTGGCCACGGGCTGGGGACAAAACCTTTAAAACAGGCAATTTCTTCTCAGGAAGGCCGAGCTGCTTTTTCAGCCCCTCTGCCATTGCCATGGCAATGGTTTCCCAGGCAATGCCAGCTCCCTGCTTACATAAGGATGTTTGAAAGCCTCTTTCTCTTTTGGAGGGCTGGGGCATTGCCCCCTATACCACCCACCTCTCTTGGAGAGCAGGGCCCCTCTGCTCCCTTGGCTGGCACCTGCCCATCTTGTACCTTCATTTCTGCTCTCCAGAGGAGCCCCATGATACAGCTCCGGGACTCATGGGAGCGCAGCTCATGCCTGGCTCCCATGCTGGTCTGCATCACTCACACCTCTGCCCAGGCTCATCCTGCACCAGGCTCCCTGGTGAGGACCAGGGTGGTGGGGAGGGAGGGTATTGGGGCTGCCTGTCCCTCTGCCAAAGTGTTGCCCTCCCAGGGGACACCAGTGATTGACTTCAGGCTGTGTGCTGCCCCTTTGCCAGCAGTGGGACCATGGGGAGAGTGGGCTTGCGCGGTGATGGCTGAGCCCTTGCAGGTATGGCACTGAAACGACAGCACCTGTAAGGACAAAATAAATGTGGATTTCATTCATCCTGGGATAAGGGCAGGGGAGCACAGGTCCCTGTTTTAGCAGTGCCCAGAATTTTGGGGCTGGCCCGCTCAGTGTCTGTCACCCATGCGGGTGGGAAGGTGCAGCTGGTCAGGGAGCAAGGATGCTGGGTAGTGGCTGCTGTGGTTCACAGAGTGGGAGGTACCTGATGGCCCTCTTGAAAGCCACAAAATAATTAAAAAATGGCAGTGGTGGAAAAGAAGTGGTGTCTTCCCCAGCAGCTCCAAAGCTGGTGAGGTGCTGAGGTTGGCAGCAGCAGGGTGTGCAGGGCTGGGCTGCTCCTTGCTCTGCTTGCTCAGGGCTCCTGTTGGCCACTGGAGGGGAAACCAAACCTCCTGGTGTCACCAGAGTGAGAGTGAGGAGGGAGAGGGAGGCGAGGAGGGGAGGGAGGTGGCAGTGCCAGGCTGCCCAGAGCTCTCAGTAGCACCAGAGGCACCAGTATGGCTCTCGCTCAGCTGTGCTGGGGCAGGGCTTGGTTGGCACGCAGGGGATGTTAAAGAGCAATGACACTTCCGGGACAATCGTTGCATATTTCAGGGATTGGCCCACGGTGGCACTGAACCGTGTCTCTGGTGCTGCCCAAGTGGAGCAGTTCTGGACAGCAAATGCCACAGGGATGCACCTCCATGCCCTCGGGACCTAAAAAAGGAACTGGGCAATGATCAAGGCAGCTCTTCCCAAGCCAGCCAGACACTGCATTCTCTTGGTTCCTTTCCAAGAGCCTCAGGGTAGGGATGGGATGAGTTTCCTGGGCTATGCCAGGGCAACCACCTCCTTTTCCCCACTCTGACATTTGCAAGTTGGTGCAGTGCAAAGGCTGGGGGCTGCCTGCCATTCCTTGGGGAGAACTTACCCCATTTTCTAGGCTCACCTCCTTGGGATAATTCAATCCAGCCCCCAGCTTAACTCTTCACTGTCCCTCTGCTCCTCCCTATCCATCAGCCAGTCACTGATGGGATGCTCAGGCCTGGCTGGGGCAGTGGGGGAGGCTGGGGAGCCCCCATTTCTACCACCAGCCAAAATAAAGCCCTTGGGACATAAGCCAAGGTGCAGGAGAGCTGGGGGCAGGTGCCCTGGGACCCGGCTGCCCTGGGTCCTGCGGGAGGTCTGGGCCACCCGCCAGGCAAACGGGATAGTAGCCAAGGCGGTGGCAATCCCATTTGATGCTATTCAAGTAGAGTCAGCCTTGCTCAGCCCTTCCATCTCCCTGCAGCCCTTTTGCATTCACCTTGGCTCTTCCACCCCTTCTGTCCTCTTTTAGACACTTTCTGACTTTTTTTCTCCCTCTGCATCTCTTGTTTTTTTCCCGGGGGCTGAGGCTGTCATGGTCTTTGGCTCTACAGGCAGTAGGGCTGGGGAAAGCAAAAATGGCACCTGGAGTGCCAGGGACCATCTGGGAGCTGGGCTTCCCCATCACACACAGTCCTTCATTCGCAGGGATGCCTCTTTCCGGGCCTGGGTCTGAGCTCCTCGCTGGACAAAGCACTGCAGAGTAAAGCCTCTCTGGTGGAGGCAGCATGAATGCCATCTCTCTGCCTGTCTGTCCTTTCTCCACATCCAGACCTTCCGGCTGTCCAGCCCTGACTTGCTTGTAGGACATGGCTGTCAGTGGGTCCCTGAAGGGCACTGAAGGGACTGTGAGACTCCTTCTCTATCCATCGTTGCCCAGCTTTGTGCCCAAGCTGGGCAGTGGTGCTGGGCTGGGCAAGGGCAGGCAGGGTACAGGGGGAGGGCACCCAGAGACTGCTGGGGAGTTTTGGGACTGTGGTGGCACAAAGCCTCGCTGGAATCTGGGAAGAAACCATCTGCCTGCACACATGTGCACATGGGAACACTCACGTGTGTGTGTATGCACACAGCATGTGTCAGTCCAGGGACACGATCCAACCCCTTGGAGCTGCTGGACTGTCTTTCCTCCTGCTTTATTTACCTGCCACCAGCAATGCCTAGGTCAGGGCTAAATCCCGCACATCCCCTGCTTGCCATCATTCCACAGCAGGTGGGATGCGCGTGCTGCTGGGTGAGCTAACACAGGCGTCTGGGCAGTGTTTACATGTGTACATGTGTGTGCCCCTCCGTGGACATGTCTGTGCCCCTCTGTGCACACGTGTACAAGGTCCTGCAGGCGTGCAGCTCGCCGTGCATCCACGAGCATTAGTGATGGCCATGGCATCCATGCCAAGCACATGCAGCAGGTGTGCTCTTGGCATGCATGCCACCACGACATACGTGTACAGGAACACGTACTGACACACACACACATGGCCTGGCCCTGCTGGTTATGCACAAGCGTTTTGTGGGGTGCATATGCTTTGGTGTTGGTATGGTGTTAATTTTCCCAGTCTTTCCACTCACAGACGGGGTTTTGCCCGGCCCCTGCGTGTCTGTGTCGGTACGTGTTCCTGTGCATGTACACGCGTGGCCATGCGCACGTGGCAGAGCGCGCCTGCCGTGTCCTTCTCCTGCTTTTTAGCGTGTGCCCGTGTCCATCTGTGGCCGTGTGTGTGCTGCCCGCTGCCCGGGCATCGCTGCGGGGCCTTGGCCTGGGCGGCTGCGGGCTCAGCCGCGGCTCTGTGTGCCCGTGTGGGGCTGGAGCCAGGTGCGCGCAGTGGGCACAGCGAGCACGGCCGGGCTCTGCCCTGCCCGTGCTGGGGCTGCTCCGCGGGGTGCGAGTCCAGACACCCCGCCTGTCTCTGTCTGCCGAAACAGGGAAGATGGAGAAGGTACCGCACGGTGCCAGGCGTTTTTTCTTCATAAACAAGGGTATTTGGGGCCAATTGGAGCATGAATAATTCCCGCGGCAGCCAATGGCTGAGTGCCGGCTCCATCGCGGCGCTCGCCTGCAATGGAGGCCAAACCTGCCGAGGGGGAAGGGCGAGGGAGGGCTTAGCGCAGGGCTGGGGCTCCGCTATAAATCGAGGCGAGGGGCTGAGCCAGCGCAGAGCTCAGCTTCGCCCCGGCTGCTGCGTTACCGTGCCCCACACCGGGACCTCCAGCTCGGCCCACACTGCCTGAGCATCCTCGTCCGCCCGGTTCCTCACCATGCCGGAGTGCTGGGATGGGGTAGGTACCGCCGTTCCCGTGCTCGCTGCCCTCCCTTGCCAGGTGTTTTCCTGCCCCAGCGTCTCTCCTGCTTGCCCAGGCTGGGCCTTTGCACCCAGCAGGGCTCGGCGTGGGTCAGGCAGACTTTGGGGCAGGGAGGACCCACTACTGGGGAGCCCTTCCTTCTCCCAGCCCTGCTGCCGCATCCCTGATGTGCTGCAGGTTTTGGGGACGCATTGTCCTTGAGCATGTCCTCCCCGAGCCCGGCAGAGATGCTGTGCCGAGGCTGAGGGTGAGCAGCTGTGGCCCGTGCTGGGGTTGTGTGCTGATGGGGGGCATGCTGCCCCTTGCCCACCCCCTGAGCTGCAGAGGGAGAGGGTCTCTGGCTGTTTTGAAGCAACTCCTTGGTTTCTTTCTGGCCCCTGCGGTGATGGCAACACCCGATGGCAACAGGCTGGTGCAGAGGGGGTGAGTGAGGTGGGAGCACTGCAGCGGTGAGCAGGTAGCCTGGACATAGACAGGCTCTGTCAGACACCTATGGGTGCTGTGAGCCCCACGCCCCTCCTCGCTGGGGCTGTGGGTTTTCTGTGCCCCTCTCTCCTTGCTGCCTACATCCCCTGCATCCCAAGCCTCTTCCCCCAGTGAGCATCCCTGCGGCAAAGGGCAGGGCTGTGGTACCCAGCGGTGCTGCAGAGGCTGCACCACGGGCAGGATGTGCCTGGCTTGGCAGGGGGTGGGGGGCAGGAGGGATCCGCTGTGGATGAGCGCTGAGGATGATCCATCTAGTGCTGAGGATGGATCTGCTACCTTGGGCATGTGATTTTGGGGTAGGATTGAAATCTGAGCTGTTGGGGCTGTGATGGGGACCATGGGCATGGTGATGGCAAGGAGGCAGCCCTGTGCCCAGGATCAGACCACACGGATGCCTCCTGCTCTGTGACCTTGGGCCAGGCCCTTCCTCTGCCTCAGTCTCCCAATTTGTTGTTGCAGAGGGATGTCACTGCTCATGGACTTCTGCCTAATGCAGCTGCAGGGGGTGGAGGGACAGCTGTGGATGAGGGCTGGGGTCAGGGTGCCCTTGGGAGCCAAGAGATGTCTTCACAGAGCCCTGGATCTGCCTTTGGGCACTGTGTTCCCCCAGGGACAGAAGGTCTCAGTGAGGGGGGGCACTGCAGTGAGGAGACCCTGTCCCCAGGCGGTTCCTCCCACCTGAGGCCTGTGTCCTTCAGAGTCCTTGGTGGCGTGTAACCCGCGTGAGCATCCACGTACCTGCTCCCCTCCCACCAGCCCGTCCATGGGGCTGCCAGTGCCAGCAGCGAGGACCGTGATGCTTGGGCACCCTGCCACCATCCCCTGCCCTGCCCTGCTCGGCGCATGATGCTCCTGCACCCACCAGATCCCAGCCTTGAGGTCACTGCTGCTGGGCTGGCTGGCAGGCACGGGCATCTGGAGAGGACCTCTGGTCCCTTGTCCTTGGGGAGCACCTGAGGTCAGTTTCCGATGCTGGCTGGGAACGAGGGCCAGGATGGCAAGGCTGGAGCCCTCCTAGACAGGGAAACTGAGGCACAGGGTAATTTTCGTCTCTGTATGGGGGCACTGCCGTTTCAGACCAGGGGTTTTGAAGTTACTTTAGCCGTAATTTGGGGATCAGGTTGCCACATTTCCTGGAGTGCTGTCCAAGGTCTGACCTCTGCCTGTTTGCCCCAGATACATCGAATCTGCACCCAACTGGGCCATGCTGTGTACCCTGTTGCCAAAATTTCCTCAGTCTCAAGCCCTTGAAGATCTCCTCTCCTGTCCTGTGGTCCACCTGTCCCATCCCATTATCCTTCTCCATCAAACCCTCTTGGATCCATCCCTTGATACCATCCTGTGATCCCATCCCATGATAGATGTCCAATCCTACATCCTATGATCCTATCCAAAGTCTTCCCTTCCCGAGCTGATGGAGGCAGTGAACATTCGTATGTGATTTATCCTGCTTTCTACCCGCTCTGGGATGCCCAGAGCTAGGTTTTTTCCCTGGGACAGCTGCTCCTTTTTCCTGTGTCTTCCCACGGGACCCAGCCATGTGGGGAAGCAGCAGTGAAGGGTGTGATGGTGGGGCAGGAGAGGATGAAGGGATGTGTTAGGGCAGGTGGGCATCACCCCATCTCTCCTCTTCCCCAGGAACATGACATTGAGACCCCCTACGGGCTGCTGCACGTGGTCATCCGGGGCTCTCCCAAGGGGAACCGCCCGGCCATCCTGACGTACCACGATGTGGGCCTCAACCGTGAGTGCTGCTCCTGGGCTGGGGGTGCAGGGCAGGCAGGGGTGAGCCCGAGGCTCCATGGGGTGCCAGGACATCACCCCTGGCTCAGCTCCTTTGTCTCTGCCCATGGCTGCACCGGGTCCCCCCAGGCATCTGAAAGCACCAGGGGAGTTTGGATGCTCAGCTGGACACAAAGCCCAGGCCAGGCACAGCCAGGAGTGCTTGGCCACCCCGCTGCTGGCTGCCTGCCTGCCCACACCAGGCAGGGATGGGACATGGGGGATGCTGGGCTGGTCCTCACTGCCGCCACCAGCCCGTTGGTATTCAGAGCATGGACCCAGCTGGCAGCAGGGCACAGTGGGGGACAAAAGAGACTGGGAATAGCAGGGAAGGAGGGACCCCAAGCTGAGGCTCTGATTTGGAGATGTTGCACTTTCTGTCAGCCTGCAGCCCTGGACCTGCACCCCAGAGCCCTGTCCCGGTCTGTGCCCTCCAGCTGTGCCCTCCAGCTGAGCCAGGATGCCCAATTCCCTGTGAGTGGGGAGAAGCATCTCCCGCTCCGCTGGCGGCTGAGGCTGAGTCACTGACACGCTACCGAGCTGTGTCACCATTGCAGCAGCTCCGGCTGCTCAGGTACATGTCATGCTGGCTGCAAAGGGCCTTACAACTGCCTCACCCCCACGTTTTGGGAGGGATGTCCCAGCACTGGTGCCATGGGACAGGACCCCTCTGAGCCCAGGCAGTGTCTGTATCCCACTGCAATGGTGGGGCCTTGTCCGTGGCAGCACTGGGGATGTTTCTTCGAGTCTTTCCAAGCAGGGAGATTTGCAGCTGTTCCTCAAATTTCATGTTTGCTTGAGTGCTTTCTGGGGATTTTGGACCGGGCTAATACCCTAGGCTGCTAATCCTGCTGCCCACTGGGTGTTCTTGTAGTCCTGGGCTTTGCGTTCCCCAGTCCCGTCCTTCTGAGGCTCACCAATGAGGTCACCCCAAACTCCTCGATCTCCTGGCTGTGTCTGTCCATCCCTGTGCCTCCTGACACCTGGAGGGATGCAGCCCTTGCTATCTGCAGCTGTGGTCCCTGCTGTGAGGACAAGGAGCCTGGAGGGAAGGGGATGGGATGGCTTTGGTGGCATGTCACCTCCTGGTTGAAGGGCAGTGGGAGGGTGGGCAGCATCTGCTCATGCTCCCCTGGCCCACCAGGCCCTGGTGTTGGGGTGTTTGGTCTCTGATACCCACCTGCCCTTTGACAGACAAGCTTTGTTTCAACACCTTCTTCAACTACGAGGACATGCAGGAGATCACGAAGCACTTTGTGGTGTGCCACGTGGACGCACCGGGCCAGCAGGCAGGAGCCTCACAGTTCCCTCAGGGGTAGGTGCCAGCTTCAGGGGCTCACTGTGCCTGCCAGGATGTCACCTCCCTGTCCCTTGGGTTGTTGCTGCCTGGCAGCTGTGCCCTTCCTGTGGGTCTTCCTAAACTGTGCCAAAGCCTGTGGCAGACGACTGGCCCAGGGTGGGGAATAGGATGGTTTGCAGGTGGGTGGCATTTCCCTGCCCATTTCAGGCAGCCCAGCTGCCCTGTCCCAGACATCCTGCTCTGAACAGTTCTATAACCACCATCCTGTGCCTCCCTGTGCCACAGGTACCAGTATCCATCCATGGACCAGCTGGCTGCCATGTTACCCAGCGTGGTGCAGCATTTCGGGTGAGTCAGCCTCTCTTCCACGGCTGCTGGCTGAGGGTCCTGGGCAGGGAGATGGGCAGAAGGCAAGGGTTTGGGGCTGGAGGAGTTGCCCCTGCAAGCTGGCATCCTGTGTGTCTTCTTGCTGCGGGTGGAGGGGTGTCCCAGGGAACATGTGTTGGAGCCCACTGTCCCCTCTCCATATTTCCAGGTTCAAGTACGTGATCGGGATCGGTGTTGGGGCAGGAGCCTACGTGCTGGCCAAGTTTGCGGTGAGCCTGGGGTTGGGATGGGCTGGCCCTGAGTTGCTTGTACCTGCTGTCAGCCCAGGGCATGGGGAAGAGCAGGAGCTGATACCTCCAGGCAGTCTCTGCTGCTACAAAGGCTCCTGGAGCGTTGGGGACCCAGGATGGCAGTGCCATGGCCACGGTAGCTGGGCAGTCTCACCACAGGTCTCCCATTGCTCCCAGGACGGGGTCACATCAGCTCTGTGCAGTGCCTGTGCAGTGGCTCTGGTGGGGGGCTGCTCAGGGCACATCTCCCTTCCCCTCTGAGCCTCTCCCCTCTTGCTCACTGCAGCTCATCTTCCCTGACCTGGTCGAAGGACTGGTCCTTATGAACATCGACCCCAACGGCAAAGGCTGGATTGACTGGGCAGCTGCCAAGGTAGGCAGGGCCCTGACCCCTCCTCCCAGTCCTGGTGGCTTCCTGGGGCAGGAGGCAGCCACGGCAGTGCTGTAACTCCCTGTGCTCCCTCCACAGCTTTCTGGCCTCACCAGCACGCTGCCGGACATTGTCCTGTCCCACCTGTTCAGCCAGGTAAGGGCTGTTCATCCTCCGGGCCCCTGCCACCAGCCCCCGGCCCAGCATCCAGCTGGGTCATCTGGGCTGTGCCCTGCCAGGTGCCACAGTGCCACTGGACCTGTCCCATGTGCAGGGTTGGGGTTAGTCAAGCCCTGCCTCGTCTGAGGCTTGACCCTGATGAGTATGTGACTCGTGCCCATGTCCTGCTTGGGTGTGCTGCCTGCAGCACCACCGTGCCCAGCTGCATTGCCCAGCATCCTCCTCCTCGTTCCTGCTGGCTGGCGTGGCATGGGCAGGACTGGGGGAGCAGGGTGTCTCTCCAGCACTGATCTCCATCCCCTGCTGGCACAGGAAGAGCTGATGAACAACACGGAGCTGGTGCAGAGTTACCGGCAGCAGATCGGCAGTGTGGTGAACCAGTTCAACCTCCAGCTCTTCCTCAACATGTACAACAGGTGAGTGCTCCGGGCAGCCCCGCTGCTGGGCTGCCTCCCTGTCTGTGCCAGGGCAAGGGGCTGCAGTGCTGGTGGGTGGCTCTGAGGTCACTGTGGGAACCCAGACCCCTGCTGGGTGCTGTCATCACTCTCCAGTGCATGCAGGCAGCAGTGCTAAGTTGTCTGCCACTGCTGGCTGGGCATGAGGGAGTAGTGGTGCCTGTCCCAGAGCCCACTGCCATTGGTACACATTGCCATGTCTCCTCCTGCCCTGGGTGCTGGCACAGGCCTGGGAAAGGGGGCAGAGATGCCATCCCATGCATGCAGGGGGTTGGGAGCCCTGCCACTCTGCTGGGTGCTGCATCCCATGGCACAGGCTTTGCTTGGGCCATGGCAGAGATGGCCGTGGCAGAGATGGCCATGGCATCCTCCATGCACAAGGTGCCAGGACAGCGGGGCTGGGAGTGGCTTCTTGGGGCTGGCAGCCGCCTGATTCTTGTGCTATGGGATCTGTCCATGGGCTCACACTGACCTTCTTTCTCCTCCATCAGCCGCAGGGACCTGGACATCAACCGGCCTGGGACTGTGCCCAATGCCAAGACGCTGCGGTAAGAGTCGTGCCGGCAAGTCATAGAGGGGTCCTGGGGCAGTGGAATTCACCCAGGCCAAACCCTGACCAGGCCCCTTTCTCCTCTCACTTCCAGCTGCCCCGTGATGCTGGTGGTCGGAGACAACGCGCCTGCTGAGGAGGGAGTGGTGAGTGATGGGGCAGCGCCTGCAGGGGGGCGGGCGGGCGATGCCCACGCACGGGCACGCACATGTTCCCTGCCTGCTCAGACACATGGCAGCTCCCAGGAGTGGGAGCGTGCTCGTGTGCAAACCCGCCTGCTCGTGCGGGCACCTGTGCACATGCAGCTGTGTGGGGTTGCCATGCCTGGGAAAGTTCCCCTTCTTCATACGCCCAGATGTGCTCACACTGCGCACGCTCGGCACACGGGCACACTCCCTGCTCGGCCACGTGCACCCACACAGCCTCTGGCACGCACCCACATCTGTCCTCCCTTGCACATCAGCCACAGGTACAGTGCGGGTGGCCACATTTGTACAGAATGTGTAACTGCATGCACACAACTCTCCTCTGTCACGCGTGTGGGCACGCTTGTGTGCATGTACACACGGGTGTGACACAGAATGCCTCACCAGTCCCCTCACCTCCCATTCCAGTCCCTGCCCTTGCCCAGACTGACAGGAGGCAAGTCCCCTCTGTCCCATGGCAGGGGATGGTGGTCCTGTGGGCTCAGGGCTCACCTAGTGCCCTGTCTCCTCCTGGCTGGGGTGGGATTTGCCAGCTGGAATGCCATGGGCCAGTGGTGGTACGTGTGGACAACTTCTGCTTGGCTTCTGGCTTCCTAGGGTGCTAATATCATCTCTCCTGCCCGCAGGTGGAGTGTAACTCCAAGCTGGATCCCACCAACACCACATTCCTGAAGGTAGGCTGGTGGCAAGGGGCAGCCAGGAGGTCCCTGCTGCCCATGAAGTGCCCCATTGCCTTCTGCCCCAGGGCTGCAGGATGTCCCTGTCTCCCCATTCCAGGTCCATCATGGCCCTTGGAGCTGGGGGTGTATGGGGAGAGCAGGGTGACCCCAGCAGTGGCATCCTGCCAGCGCATTCTGGGGGATGGTGGGAGGTACAGGCACTGTCCCAAACTAAGCAGGACCTTCTCTTTGCAGATGGCTGACTCTGGTGGGCTGCCCCAGGTCACACAGGTGAGCCCTCACAATTTCCCCAGTTAACTGGGCATACTGGGCCCTGAGGCATGCAGTGGTGCTGTCCCTGGCTAGCTGGGGATGGACTGATGAGGGCATAGGGGTCTCACGCTGGGGCTGCCAGAAGCAGCTCGGTGCTGAGCGGGGATCTCGGCCTCGGTGCTGCCTCAGCTCAGCCTGCTCTCTCCCTACAGCCAGGCAAGCTGACCGAAGCCTTCAAGTACTTCCTGCAAGGCATGGGCTACAGTGAGTGCCGGGGCTGGACGTGGGGCTGGTGCGGGTCCGTGTGTGCCCGTGCGTGTGTGCCGACCTGCTGCAGGAGAGGAGCCTGGCACCCCTGCGTGTCTGTCCTGGGGCGGAGCTGCACGTGTGCGGCACCGTGTGTGCAGCTGTGGAAGGTGTCCGTCCGCGTGTCCGCAGGGGCGTGGGGTGCACAGGCTCTGCGTGCACACAGATGTGTGTACAAGGGCTCCGTGTGTACCTACGTGTGTGTCGGGGTCCCTGTGAAGGTGTGCACGTGTGTGTGTGGGCATGCACGAGCAGGGGCTGTGTGTGTGCAACAGAGACAAGCAGAGCCCACGCGCACACGTCTGTGTGCATGTGTGTGTGCACAGTTAATGACCACGTGTGTGTGTTTATACCTGTGTGTGCGTGCATGCAAAAGTCCACGTGCACGTCTGTGTGTGTTTGCAGGTCTGTTGCACGTGTGTGTGTGTGTGTGCAGTCTGTGTGCGCAGGGACAGCTCCGTGTGCAGGCACACGGGGGCTGGGCAGGGGCTCCTGGCCCAGCGGAGCGGCCGACAGGGCTGACACTCTCTCTCTGCCCTCCCTGCCCTTCTCCTGCCCCTGCCAGTCACCCACCTGAAGGATCGGAGGCTGAGTGGAGGCACAGGTACCGCTCAGCGCTGCTCGGCCCGTGCCCGCTGCTGCATGGTGCCTGCCTGGCCTGTGCCCTCGAGCTGCCTGGGCACCTTCAGGAGCAGCCTGGGTGCAGGACCAGCCCTTCCCAGCCGGATGCCCACTGCCTCGCTCCGCTTTGCCTGAGATGGCACCCTGAGCCAGGGCTGGGGCCTGAGAAATGGCATTTGGAGGATTCCCCCTTCACGCAGGCACAGTCTCGGCACTGTGCCCACTGTGCCCTCCTCCAGGTGGGCCAGGAGCTGTGCCCGCCGGCCATCCTGGCTGGGGGAGGGTGTCACCTTCCCTGCACACCCTGGGCATCCAGGGGAGCTCCGATCCCAGCTCACTCCTTCCCTGGAGCGTGGTGGTGAGGGGTCCCCGCTGCCTGATGCCCAGAGGTTGCATGCCCAGGAGTGAGCCCGGTGTGCGGCCTGCCCCAGAGCACCCCTGCCCTGCTGTCCCTTACCAGCCTGGAGCTGCTCATGTTGTCACAGCACCGCTTGCTGCAAGCTTGTGCTCAGGCTCAATCGCATTGGGGGGCAGGGCTGGCGGCAGTGTTGGCTCCGGTCCCTCGGGTTTTCAGAGGAATCTGAGCACCCCGGCCATGTCTCTGTGCCCGTGCAGTGCCATCTGCCAGCATGACCCGCCTGGCACGCTCCCGCACGGCCTCCCTCACCAGCGCCAGCTCCGTGGATGGCACCCGCCCACGCGCCTGCACCCACTCGGAGAGCAGCGAGGCCATGGGGCAGATCAACCACACCATGGAGGTATCGTGCTGAGGCCCGCGCCCGCCGCCGACGTCTCCTTCAGAGCCATCTCCCATCCGTCAGCATCCCGCCAGCACCCACCCGCCCCGTGGACATCCTCCACCAGGGCCCTCGCTTCTTTGGGGTCAATTTGTCTTCATTGCCGTTGGCCTCATCCCCTTGTCTGGTACAGGAGAAGGAGAGGGGCTTCGTCCAGCAGTCACACATGGTTCTGCATTGGTCCTCACCCTCCCTAGCATCGGCTTGGCCCCAGCTTGGGAGGGTGGGTGGCAGGGGGACAGGGCCAGGATGGGGTAGCAGGGTCAGGGTAGTGAGATGGGGACAGGATGTTGGGATGGGACGGGATGATGGGATGGGACAGCACGTGGAGAGGACACAGGAGGTAGGTTGATCTCCCAAGTTCAACTGATGGCTGACCAGGTCAAAAGGAAGACAGGAACAGGGAGCAGCGCTTACTGGGAGGTCACTGGTCTGTTCCCAGGGATGCAGTTTTCCTTTCTCCCTGATGGCCCTCTCTAGGAGAGCTAGCATGGGATCCCCCAGCACACCCAGGACCTACTACCCCAGAGCTGGCTGAGCCTCGTGAGAAATCACATCCCAAACTGTCCCTTCGCTCCGGTCATGTACCCTGAGGGCTGCCCTGGGGCAAGCGAAGAAGGGTCAGCCCTACTCCAGAAGCTATCAGGGCAGGAGGGTGGCACGAGTGTCCCCCTGCCTCTGCCCATGCCCTCGCCTGTGGTGGCACTTCCTTCGTCCCTTGTTGCAAGAAGGACAATTACCGCCCGCCACCAAAAATGCACTGGGGAGGGGGGAATTGGCTGGCTTGGCCCCTGCCACACTGTCAGTTCCACTCCCAGCTCTTGGGCTGAGCCTGCCAGGGTCCAGAGGCCACTGTTTTTGGGGATGTCACACAGCAAATCCCACCTCAAGTTTTGCCACAACCTGTGGGTGTCATCACCGTGGAGCCATTAGCAATAAGACGAGACACTCCCCCAGCCATGCTGGGGAGCCCTCAGCACCCTCTGCCCCGCAGGGTGCCTCGCCACAAGGTGCTGGCAGTGTGGGGTGACCCCTGGGATGTGGGGAGCACTCCACGGTCTGGCTTTGCCCACACAGCTGGCCAGACCCCCCATGGCTCCCCAAATCCACACTCCCCACCTCCAGCATTTTGCCTGCGCACTGAGCGGGGCGTCTCTCAAGGGCTTGGCTCCCCCTGGGCCGTGGGGCCCCATCCGGCCACCAACTCCAGGTGGCTCTTGCCTCTCACACTCGGCATGGAGACCCCTGTCATCACATAACCCCAATAATGGCCACCCAGCCTCTGCTGCCAGAGCAGCAGTGCCCAGCCCCTCCTGTGCCCGCTGTGAGGCACAGTAAGGATGGCCCTGGCTCTGGTGATGGGTGCTCAGGTCTCTGTAGGTGGTCCATGGGGGACCTGAGCAGGGAACCCACCAGGTGCCACCATCTGGGCGAGCAGAACCAGCCCGCTGGAAGCAGGTCCCACCCAGCCCCACAAAAGCATTCTACCCCCCAGACCCCATCCCTGCTCCCCAGTGAAGGGCACAGAGGTCCTGGGGCTCCCAGCGGGTGTATGAGGGCTTTTGGCCCTGAGACCCGTGTCCCCTCTGACCCCTCCCATAGTAAAAGGCCACCCCAAAACACCAGTGTCCCTGTTTGTCCCCCACTTTGTTCTGCTGTGTGCTTCCTTCTTGGTGTGACTCTGAAAGCTACGTAGCTCCTTTTTACTGTAGATACCGCTGCGATCTCTTGTTTTCTCAGCGTGTCCTTCCGGATGATATCTATATATAAATACCTATACATAATATATATATAAGGGTTTGCCCAGTCCCTGACCTTTTTGGGTTCACTCTTCCTTGCATTCTTGTCCAAGCAGTGCCGTGTGGTTTCCCTGGAGGTGGTGTGGCCGTGCTCGCCTTCAGTTCCTCACCTTGGTTTTGTTGGTTGGTTGGTTTGGTTTTCCCTGGTGGTTTGTTCTTTTGATTTTTGTTGGTTTTCCTTTTTTTCCCAGTCACAGCGGAATTTAACACATTTTCCTGTCTGAGTGCAGCCTGGTTTTGTCACAGCGGCATCGAGGCTGCAGCACTCATGAGACAGCAATATGTAAACCGGATTTAACTAACCTGTTGCTGTAGAGAGGAGTTACTGTGTTGGAAATAAACCAACAAACTAATAAAGATGTTAAGAACCTGCTGTCCTCTTTACAACATGCTGCAGGGAAATGGGTCTGAGCTCACCTGGGGCCTGCCTGCAGAGACCTGGCAGGCACAGAGGACAAGGGGGACACACCTTGGCCACCAACCCCACTAGTGACGCCTATGGAAGAGAGCCCAGGACCCCAGGGTGCACATGGGGGAAAGCTGTGGGGTGCTCTGGCTTTGGGGCAGCCATAGGCAGGCTGCCCTATATGTAAAGAGTGGATGGAGGCTGGAAAGCTGCCAGCTGTAGCCCAATGAGGTTGGATCCAAGGGATGTCCACTGGGGAAGAAAAGATCGGTGGCTGCACAGCTCTGGGAATAAGCAGGGTGTTTGGGAGATCTAGCATCCCTGTCCACTGCCAGGACCCCTGTTTGTCTCCCTAGCAAGGTCTGAGTGTCTCAGGCCATAGCCCTTCCCAAGTGCATGAAGTTCTTCCTGGGAAGGATCCTCTCCCTACATCCTAGTCCTTGTCCCTGCTTGAGTGTGTCAGTGTCTGCCTTGTGCTGGGTCACTCCAGACCGGTCCCAGTCCCTGAAGAGGGTCCCAGAGCCAAAGCATGGAGACAGTGTGGCTGTGTAGTCCACACTTGTGGTTGCCAGGGGTGGGCAGAGAAAGCCTGGACATGTGGGGAGGGAATGCAAATGGCCAAGTCTGAGCCGAGGCGTGGGCAGGCAGCCCGGGAGCCTTTCTTGGCTGGTTTGGTTCTGCTGGTCAGGGTGAGCCTCATCTGGGGGATGGGGTACACTGCACACACCCTTATCACTGAAATGCAGCCTTATCACTGAAATGCAGTAATGCTGCATTCATCCAGGGCATAATGCATACTTTATGCTGTACAGATGGCTGGGATAGGATGTCAGACAAATGATTTCCACATTCCCACTGAAGGCAATTCATGGAGTGCTGGGTGCTGAATACTGACAGACTGCAAGAGGAAGAAAACTAACAACTACATATCCCTACAGTACTACTGCTAGATTAAAACTCTTTCTGTACTTCAGATATTAGCTTAAATAATCTATTTTCTTGGGACCTGGCCCGTCTCACCACTCACTTACCTTTTCTTGGACCAGAAGCAAGTATGTCACTGAAGTTTCCCTTCCCATGTGTTTACCCAAGAAAGTACGGTCACAGCTTTTTTTAATACTGCCAGTAATACTCGCATGAAAACAGGCTGTTGGTGATGCACGAGTTTTTATTTCTAGCAGGAGGAGATCATTTAGTACTTGTAATCCCTCGGGGGAACCTGCAAAGCAACGGGAGCAGCAGGGCAGTAAAAAAACTCAGGCTGCTTTTTCTGGCCAGATATGGATGCCATTAGTGCGGAGTGAGGGAGCCATGTAGGTCAGTGTCTCAAATAGTGCATGAAAATTCGACTTAAAGGGTCAGAGCCTGCGATGCATCTGTGAGGCTGCACTGCCACCTGGTGTGATCTGCAGCGCTCACAGCCTCTGCCCAGCTCCGCCTTTGCCTTGGTTTTTGTTTAAAACACCTGCCGAAGGACAGCAATGCTGTTACCAACGCTGACTGTTGGGTTTGGTGATGTAAACAGACAGGAATATGACAACACACAGGTACGGGAATCAGAAGCAGCTGAGCAATGGTGACGGCCATTCCCTCTCCATCTGTCACAGCTGCACAGGGGAGAGGGCTTCAGCTGCCAGGACACAGTTACTGCAGATTACTGCCAACCCACTGAATGCTTCAGCCTTTGCAGCTGACTGTGTTGTGTCACCAGGTGAGCCAGGCTTGGCAAAGGTGGCTGTATTTGGGCCTCCGAGCAGGTGAAGCAACCTGGAACTTCCCAGGTAGGTGTTAGCACAGCCAGGTACTTCTCTCCAGCCACGCCTTCCTCAGCAAGGATCCCTGACTAATGAGGAAGAGTCTCATCCCCGAAAAGAGGTGCTAAGAGCTAAGGGCAAAAAGCTTAAAGAACAGTTAATTTCCCATTGCTTCCCGGGGCCTCGCTGTATTCACGCCTGTCTCTGAAAACAGAGAGCTGGAAGCACTTAATGCCCCCGAAATCACAGAATTGCTCAGATGGGAGGAGACCTTTGGAGATCATCTGGTCCAATCCGCCTACCAAGGCAGAGTCACCTGGAGCAGGTGGCACAGGAACGTGTCCAGGTGGGTTTGGAACATCTCCAGAGAGGGAGAATCCATGAGCTTCCTGGGCAGCTGTTCCAGTGCTCTGCCACCCTCCCTGTAAAGACGTTCTTCCTCATGTTGAGGTGGAACTTGTGTTTTAGTTTATGGCCATTGCTCCTAGTCCTGCTGCTGGGCACCACCGGCAAGTGTCCGGCACCATCCTCTTGGCCCACGCCTATGAGATGCTTACGTCCACCAATGAGATCCCCTCCCAGTTGTCTCCCTCGGACTGAAGACCCCAGAACTGGACAGAGCACTCCAGATGTGCCTCACCAGGGCTCAGCAGAGCGGCCTAAACCCCTGCGGTTCCTGTGCCGAGCTCCGCCGGGGCCCGTTGAGGTGTCCATCCCCTCGGTGACCGGAGTGACCCCGCAGCACGGGGCGGTGCCGCGGGAACTACAGCTCCCATGGTGCCGCGGGCCCGGGCGGAAGCGGGGCGCGCCGGCGGAGCGGTGCCGCGCCGAGCCCATGGCCGCGCTCAAGTACGCGGGGCTGGAGGACACGGACAGCGAGGAGGAGCTGCCGCCGGGCTGGGAGGAGCGCACCACCAAGGACGGCTGGGTTTACTACGCCAAGTAAGGGCGGGAGCGCGGCGAGCCCGCCGGGAGCGCTCTGACCACCTGCCCGCCCCGGGGCAGCGTCCGCGGAGCCGCCCCTGAGCGCGGGTGCGGGGCAGGAGCCGCCGCTTCCCCCCCGCCGCCCATCGCGGAGGAGCCGCGGGGCCGGGGCGGCGGGGCCGGGGTGCGGGTGATGCGGGGTCTGTGTGCGGTGCCCGCCCGGCTCCGGAGAGCGCTGGGCAGCGTGCGGGACGGGCTCTGACAGCCGCAGCCGCCCCTGCTGAGCCCGTCCGAGCGGGGCAGCGGCCGGAGCGGTGCTGAGCCGCCGCCGCCTGCCCCGCGTGGGAATGATGCTGGAGCCGCTCGTGGGAGCCGCCGGGAGCCGTCCCGGAGCTGTTCCAATGCACCTCAGGGCTCCGTGGGCGATCTTTATGCATTCTGGTTAAGCCTTACACAATATTACAGGTTGGGCAGTTCGCTTCCTTGTGGGAACAGAAAAGAAACAGGTCCGATGGAAGTTAAAAGCTGTGCGTGCTGTTCCTCAGCTCTTCAGTGAACCTTGGGCAAGACATAAAGAATCGCATTTAGCACCCTCTGCCCATGCCACTGGCCGAGATTCCATCCTCCCAGGTTACAAAGGGGAGGTGCTGCAGGATGAACTAACTCAGTAGAATATATGTTTATACGCTTTCTCCTCTCGTGCGGTTTCTGTAGCCACGCTGATCTCGGGATCCCCTTCGGTCTGTTCAAAGCTACAAGATTTATTCCCTTCCACAAAAAGGTGGACGAGTATGGTTCATTCTCACCCGTGGTGAGCTGGCCTCTTGCTCCCCAGTTCTGCTCTTAAAAACACTGGGGAGAATGCTTTAGTTTATCCACACTTTGTTTGTAAACACTGCAGTTTCTCGCTGGGTGTTTGTTTTCCTTAGGTCAATTGCCTGTATATTTCCCTTGACTTCAACAGCTCGTTTAGGAAAGAATCAGTTGGTGAAAGTACCAAACCTATGAAACAAGGTATTATTGAGCAGAATTGTTACACAATCAGTTCAATAGGTCAGTTTCTGAACTCTTGTGAAACTGGAGCCGTTCAGTTTAATGGCATAACATGAATATATCTTTACTGTCTGAAAATCTTGCCCAGTGTGTCTAAAAATATTTAGGATATGAAGAGGTGTTGCACTGTTGCTGCCTTTAATATACACTCTGTATGTGTGATACTTCTGCACATTCTGGGAATTTATTTTAAACCTCATCACCAATATGAACTTTTAGCTGGAATAAGATTATTTTGGTTTAAGACTTTTAAAAGTGTTTATGACGAGTTAGGTGTGCGCACAGGTGGACAGCATTTCTTTGTCATGCTGCTGTAATTTGGTTAATTATCTCCTATTTTCAGGTCACACAGGTGCACTTGTTTAGTCTCAGCTCCCCAGCTGTGGTCCCTGTAATACCATGTGCTGTCGCTGTGGGGTTGCTGTAAAAAGGGAAAGTTGCTTATGTCGTGTGTAAGTCGCTGTTGGGCCAGCAGGTTATTTGTGGTTATTTGTGTGCTATTTATTGCCGATGTCGCTCTTTATTTCACACTTGGGCAGCTATCAATTTGGACACTCAGTTAAGCCCTGCCTGACTCTTAAAACTTGGTTGTTATTTAAAAATACTTAGTGAAAAGTGAGATTTTAGTATCCAACCCGATTTCAGCACTTTGGTTATTTTAAGACCTTGTTTATGTGCACATCACTTTGCTTATTAGTCTGTAGTGCAGAAAACCTTATGATGGAGTATTTTAATTCTGCTAGTGATTTAAATGGTTAAAGTCTCTGAATTAGAAGAAAAGATGGGATACCATTATTATGCATATTAAAGAAATATTCTGCTAGTCAAGGCCTGTGGATAAACTTATGTATCCAGAGCTACAACTGCTCATGTAGAAATTCAACTTACTTATATTATACTTTGCAAATCAATATTGTTAGGCAGGAGTTTTAGAAAGGTGCTGTTGTAATTTGAAGACTTTCTATACTATTAGTTTGTGATAAATTCTTTTCTTGCTTCTTTCTTATTCCTGCCAAGGATCATCATCTTTTTGAGGTGTTTTCTGAGTCTGTTATTGTTATTTTTTAATGATTTTTTGGTTTTCTTTCTTCTCATGAGCAACGAAACTTGGATTGGAAGTCAAACGTTTATTTGAATTTTTATAGACTCCTGTTCTCTCTGGTTAGTGACTTTCAGAACTGTGGTGATATTTTGGATTACATCAGAAAGATTATTAGAGATAATAATCTTAAAAAGTTTAAAATCTTAAACTTTTTCTTTTCCTGCAGCCACCTAGAAGAAAAAACACAGTGGGAACATCCTAAGTCTGGAAAGAGGAAACGTGTTGCAGGAGGTTTGTGTTAAACTTCTGTAATGAGCTGGGATTATGTTACAAACATTTCGTTCGTCCACAAACTCCAGCTGATCTCCTTTTGATCTCTTAGTTGTCACTGATCACCTGGGCTAACTGAGCTTGCAGAATACAGCTGATTTCTGTGGGGTTTTACCTCTCTGATTGTGTCTGTGAAGAGTGATCACTTGGCAGTTTTATGGCTTTCCTGTATTGCTCCATAAAGCCAAAGTACTAATTCCAGGTGACAGGGTTCGTTCCAGTGTGGCCTGTAAAGCATATAGTCAAAAGCTGGACTTCTGCGTTCCTGGTGTCCACCAGATAATATTTATAGTTGGATTATATTCTTCAAAGAATGTATTTGCATCAAGGAATATCCCTGGCACAGAAGGAAACCTCATTACTTTTCATTTTACCTGTTTCCCCCAACTCAGTTGAGTGTTTGTGCCAGAACAGAAGGCAGACAGTGTTGCAGGACACTTCCGGAGGAAAATGACTTCTCAAGGATCTTGGATCAGTGCCTTAAATCAGATCTTTCCAGAAGCTTCTGTACCTGGGGGTACCGTACTGTTGGCAAGCCATGTTTCTTTTGGCATTGGTAATCTGACTATAAGTGGAATGTTTTCAGTAAATCTTAAGTCAATCAAAGTGAAGTGAGTACTTTCCAGCCAGGATTAGAAATACTGTGAATGCCATCTGTTAACTACTTTTGTAGAACCTTTTATATAAGAATTTGTTATGTAAAGATTTTTCATTTTTGTTCTTTTGTCTATCCTTCCAGCTTCATTGAATTATTTAGGTTTGATTTAATGTATCTCATGCCCACTTGAGGGCTCTGATCTTTCAGCTTTTGGTATGTGTTACACATAACTTTTCCTATATGTTTTTGCTATTTATTGTAGCAGGGATAGATACTGAACTCTGAGTAGTATAGCTGTCTATGTGCTTGGAAGCATGATTGCATTTTGTTGGGGGTTTTTTTTTGTGCTATCACATGAAATAATCTTTATTAAGATTTTTTTAGATTGTCTTTATACTTAATCTGCCAGTCATTACACTTGTACCAGATCTTCTGTGTGCTGTACTTCTATGAGAGAGCAACTGTGTGTGATTAGGGGAGCAATCCTTCTTTCAAGTTCTGATATTCAAGGGCAGCAGGTAGCTGCACCACCTACAGCAATAATGCAGAATTGTGTCTCGTCAGTCTGAGAAATCACTTAAACTTCAAACTCAAGAGTATTCGAATGCCTGAAAATAAAGTTAATGCTTTATGTGCTTCCTAGATCTGCCATATGGATGGGAGCAGGAGACTGATGAAAATGGACAAGTCTATTTTGTAGAGTAAGTATCTCAAATTGTGGAGTATGTTGAAGGAGAACAGATGGGTTACACGCTGAGTAGCCTTTTGAGTTATGATACTGTGACAATATCAGCTGGAAAGACAAAGAGATTAATAAATACAGCTTCAGAATCCATATGCAGATATTGCAGTGTCTGCTGCTTCAAGGACAAGTGTGGGGTCCTTTTATAGACTTGCTAAGAGAACATGGTCTTCCCCAATACAACAAGATGTTTTTCTTTTTTCCCCCTGACAAAATTCTGCCTTTTATGTCGGGGGTTCACACGAAGTTCAGAATGGCTTGTGAAGTATGTAAATACAATTATTAGTGGATGCTGTCACAACTGGAAAAAAGTTTCATTAAAGAAAGGAATTGGCGTGGTTTTAACCAAACTGAAAAAAAAGAATTTGATTTTTGGGAATTTAAATAATCCACTGGAATTGTACACAGCAGTGGTTGAAATACATTTAAAATCTAAGTGCAGAGTACAGAAGGATTCAGACAGTTGAATTTTTGTGTTCTTTTGCAGCCACATAAACAAAAGGACTACCTACCTTGACCCAAGACTGGCCTTTACAGTTGAAGATAATCCAGTAAAACCCA
Organism: Gymnorhina tibicen; assembly: GCA_013399875.1. Taxonomy (NCBI): domain Eukaryota; kingdom Metazoa; phylum Chordata; class Aves; order Passeriformes; family Artamidae; genus Gymnorhina; species Gymnorhina tibicen. Next base: position 4,126,326 of record VXAZ01005267.1, on the reverse strand, counting down.
CTACTAGACAAAAATATGATGGGAACAGTACTGCAATGGAAATTCTCCAAGGTCGTGACTTGAGTGGGAAAGTGGTTATAATCACAGGAGCCAATTCAGGAATAGGTAGGTTGAACACAGCACATAAGGTAAAATATGGCAGACTTTATCTTACAGACTACTTGGTTGTTGAAATATCTCTGTATTTTTGGTTTTCAAACTTGATTTGCATTTTTTTCCTATAAAATCCCTAGTTAGAAAGGTGTTTTTTAAAAACGTGTGGAGAATTTGCAGCTTACAGGAGAGCTACAGGAAAGACATCAAGTGCTGAAATAATTGATTTTTGTCTAGAAAAATATTGATGGAGGCATTTTACATTTTGCAAATATATAAAGGATGGCTGTGGAAGAGAAGGGAAGTTTCTTTTTATGATCTTGGTGGCTAGGACAAGGAGTGAGGTTTGTATGGCTGCAGGGCAGTTCAGGGAAAGTATTCAGAAAAACTCCTAATGCCAGCAAGTAAACTCAGGTAAAGATTTTCCCAGGAGGCTGTGGAATTTTTATCTCTGAAGGTACTTTCAAGTGAATTTTATGATGAACTTGTGTCAGGATGTTTTACTCGATGCTCCTTTAGTTCAAGGAAATACAATTTATGACCTTTAGTAATCCTGTTAGTTTTATTGTCTCACAGGTTCACAAATCCTTTCAGACACCCAGCTTGTTTAGAAATCTGTTAAATATTACTGCTTCTATAGTGGGTGGGTGAGAAATTCAGATAGCTGTTGGTCTTTTGTTGCCTTTTGGTGTTGGCGTTTTTCTTTGTGATGGGATTACATTGTTGTTGAAGGAGTCCTTATGCAAATTATTTGGTGGTTTTTATTTTAGCTCAGAATTTTGGCTTTAAATGCGTTTTTGAGGACATTGGGAAACCTTGGAGATGTTCTGGAAAATGTGTTAACAGCAGAACTTACCACTCCTCAAATTGTCTTGGTCTTTATTTCTTAATTATTTAAGGGAGTGTTATCCCACAGGAGTCAGAGGAAGAACTTAGAGCTTTACTGTGCCTTGCAGGTCTGAACAGCACCTGTGCTGCTGTCACTGCCCGATGGGCTGCTGCAGATTGGCACCACAGCTGGGGCAGCAAGCGTTGTGCTTACCTGGCTCAGTGAATTTGGGCTTTCTAGGGAGGTTCACATTCCAAAATCTTGTAAACTGCCTGTCTCTACATTGCATCCAGCAGTACAATTTGCTTCGTACGCAGCTTTGCGGTCTCTGAACATTTGAAGAGTTACCTGGACTCGAAGGGATTTGCCTTCAGCAGGAGCAGAGCTGCTGTTCAGCCTTGCTGAATGAGTGGGAGGTGTTTCAAGTATGGCAAAAGATTAATCCAGAATGTATGATTGCTTTGTCAAGATTTTTTTTTTTGATGTTTCTCCCTTGGTTTATAATCTGGATTGGTCACAAGTAATCAATCATGTCCTTGCTCCAGATCATTCTGGCTTGTGACATACATGCCCCCCCCGCCCCCAAATAAATATATTTGTATTTATGTATATATACTTTCTTGATTTCTATTGTGGACGAGGGCAGGATGTCATCCCTGCTCAGAAGTGTATCAAGAAGAGTGAGAGCATTAGTGGAATGAGCCTGGGGCTTGTGCTGCCATGTGAGGTTAGGACAGAAGGAGTCCATAAGTATGAAGGAAGCAAATTTGTGATTAAGATGGTATTTGTGGCCTATATAACGCAAAACTTTTGCATATCATGTTGCATTTAGTGCTGCTTTAGTCCTATGCAGTGTCTGATGTTTCTTACCAGTTGCCATGGAGCACGGATTAATTCCATGGTTCAAGGGGACTCATAACAGTTTTGGAGCTTATTTTGCAGTTATTTTAGGATTTCAGTGCTGTGCTCCACTTTGTGTTGTAGATATTCCTTTCAAATTTTCTGTGTATGGTGGAGGTAACCGTTTCCCCCCTGAGTATTTTGAGGAGTAAACAATTCCTGTGATCTTTTTAGAGGTAAGCATAAATAATTCCAGGGAAGTATTGTTGTCCATTAAGTAGAAAGAGATAGAAAAATGTATTACTTGTTGAGCATTTGTACTCAATAGTGCAAGGAAAAAAAATCACTGAACCCTTTGGTTGTTGTCCAAATGAGTTGCAGTGGTATATTTGAAGATAACTAACTGTGGTGTCTGTCCATTTGTTGAGGAATGTTTCATTTCAGGATGGGTAGAACAAAGATCAAGCTGTAAGTTGGTAGACTGCAGTCAGAAAAAAGCATTTTCAATTACTGCATTGCTGGATGCTCAAGATAAAGTTTGGCAAATGCTGAGAATCCCTTGAAAGATGGACGAACATATAAGTGATGTTTTTATTCGTCCACATACACCGCTTTAAGATAGCGGTGTTAAAAACAGATCAGCAAAGATGGAATGATATCTTAATTCACTTTATTTGTGAATCTAATACAGGGAATCCTACACAGCTTGTCAGGAACACTTCTTTTTTTCTTATAGTCGAAAAATACGGACTTTGGGAAAATAGAGATGCTTGCTTAGTTACCGAGGGAATACTTTGGATGACTTCAGCAGTTTTAGGGTTTTAGTGATGTCACATGTTGCCTCATTGCCATTAACTTAACATGTCTGTAGATAGGGAGACTGCCTGCCCTGTGCTACTTCTTTTCATTCCTGGTTAGGAAAGTGGTCTGTAAGAATTTCCTAGATTATATACCCACTTTCTTAACTTAGCACTTAAAATTGCTGTGAAAAGTGTGAGGGAAAAATACTGAAAAATGACACTTAGAAACAGTTAATTATTTTAAATTAGCAACTTGGAAAAGCTTAGCAAATGATTCTTACAATACACAGAGGTCATAGCAGATCAAGAGTTATTAGTGAAATATTTTCTTCTTTATTTTGGAAGCTTTTTCTTCTGACAGTGCAGTCCAAGTATTCTTTAGGGTTTCTTTTCTCATCTTTTTTTTTTTAAGCTCAATCAAAATTTTAGTCTGAATATCACATTAGAAATTTGGGGTAACTTTTGGTCCCAGTAAAGCTGGTGTATTAAAAAGAAGTAGGACAGACTTAACTGAACAGTTCAGTTGCTGTGCCGTCAGTCCTGGTTTTAAAAGCATATTGTTCTCTGTACATTTAAACATGAGCAGTGTAAATCTTCAGTTGCTTCTGTTAGAGTCAGTAAGACTTATTCCACTGGGAGGAATTGAAGGTGTCTGTGCAATTTTGAGTGTTGTCTTTCTGTTTAAAATCTCAACATGAGCTTACAGAGAAGCTTGCTGCTGGTACGAGCCAAGTCTTGCTCACCAGTGTTGCCAGTAGAGGTCTGTGTTGCTCTTTGAAAACACTGAACAAAAGCGACCTGGTGCTTTTTCCTGCTCTTAGGAAATGCTCCTGTAGCTCTGTTGTTTGTGTTCTTAATTATTAGGGCTGGAATTGTAAATTCGTAAAAGCATGTCAGCAGTTCCTCTAGGTTTAATTTTACGCAGAGATATGTGGTATTTTCAGCTGTATGTGTAAGCGATCTCAAATAATACATTTTTAAAAAAAAATACTCTAACTTGGTTTTAGTATCAGAGAGACAGTTGCGTGGCTGTTACGATTTTCTGACTTACATAAAAATCACTGTTTTTGAGGAGCGTGAATGACCTGTATGGCCTTAGGACCACGGTGTGTTCTGGGTTGTGCCGGGTGCAGTCGCATCTGACCCAGGGGGGCTGTGGTGTGTGTCTGAGCAGCGAGGTGCAAGTGGTGTTGCAGTGTATTAGGGAAGGGCAAAATGGGTCTGTTCTGTCCACTCAGGGAGATTCCACAAAGCAGGGTTTTCCTTATTGCTTTTCCAAGATTTTGTCGCGAAACTGTATTGATAATCACAACCGAGCAGTTGCTCAAACTGATATTCTCATTTTTCTGCCAGATGAAGGTCAAAAGAAGCCTGTTTGTTGCTTTTGTAAGGGATGTCCAGAACAACCAGATCAGTTTTTTTCGGATGCTGAAGAAAATCCAGAAGCTCCAGCCACGATGAGCCTTGCCGTATTGCTTTGCTTGATTATGTTTTCGTGTTTTAGATAGTTTCCTCAAAGTAATTGTTGTTTAGTGTTTTGTTAATTGGAATTCTCTTCTTTTCTGGCACTTTTACTTCTGTGCAATGGAGGAGCCTTAGCCAGGAGAGAAGCTGTGGATTAGGTACTAAATCAGTGCTTAAAAGATGAGTCACTGCTCCAGTGAGATTTTGGTGTGTATATACATTAAATGTGAGAATTTACCATGGCTTTTTTATTTCTTGTACAGAACTTCAGTATGAGCAACTTCGGTCGTACTGATGCAAAAGGTTGGGAAATGTGCTTATAATTTATCCCAATTAAACATCTGCTTTTTGATATAAAAAATTGTTTTGAATAACTGGCCATTTAATTTTTATAAATGATAAACAGAAGTTTTTCTGTTTTATTCTTGTCTCTTGTAGCTTTTTCCCTAATGACTCTCTGAGCAACCTGGTCCAGTGGGAGGTGTCCCATAGCAGGGGGTTTGAACTGGGTGATCTTTAAGGTCCCTTCCAACCCGAACCTTTCTGTGATTCTGTGATTGTTTTTAGTATGAAAAGCTAGCTTGAAATAGTAAAAAAAGGTTTATTACAAAACTTGTTCAAGTTAGATTGCAGCATATCACTGAGGTTTTGAAACTCCAGAAGTGTGATTAGAACTAAAAATAATTAGTACAGTATTAGCAGAAGATGACACGTTCTATTAAAATACGTTGTTACAAGCCAAGGAAATGCAAAGCAATCTACTTTTTTCCTCTTAATGACTAAAATACGTTTAGCAGCTATACTCTTTCATTCTTTCTTTAAAAATTGTTTTATGTCACACTCACAGCTGATTTGCATCCCCTTAAAGGTAGTCAGTACTTGAGGATCAGGTGTATGGAATCAGGGGAAAAAGCTTAAACTCTGCTTTGAGCTCGACCCTCAGATAAGGGCCCGTGCAGGTTTTGAAATGCTTTGTATATTTAGTGAGCTGCATTCCCAGCATTAAATGTTGTAGTTAATTGCAGTGAGGGTTTGTATATAGACACAAACACACCTGAACATTGTGAAACCGTGGAAGGTAACATTTTGACAAGGAGTGTCTTGATAATTTCCTTAGTGTTAATCATCATGGTAACAGGTAGATGATTAGGTTTGGTTCACACATGGTGGTGCTTTTGTGATAAACACAAATTATGTAGCTCTACAATTTTATCTTGTGCCTTTCTCTGTATCACCTGCACCTCCTTCTAAAATTTCTCTAATATGGGACATTATTTGAACACTTTACATCTGTGAGCAATGTAGAATGGCTACTGCTCTTACATCCTTCTGTTCCCAGAATACTAGAAACTTTTCTGACTCCTTTGCTGGAAAAATACAGGAAGGTTTTAATGGTCAGGGATGTGGGATTAACCATGTTAATTCTAAGACCAATAGTGTCCAAGATCAGATAATGTCAAGGTGGAAATGAACTTTAAATTATTGGAAAGCTGGGAATCTGCTTTCAGTAAGCATACAGTGCTTACATTAATTCAGAAAGGGCCCATGACCTTTTTTTTTTTGGTCATCACTTTATTGTATTAGGAGAGAAGCTGTTTTCAGTAGCTTTTTACTTTTTTTGTATTTATCAAAGTAGTATAAAAGATAAGTGAACCTGTCCATGACCAATACAATGCATGTGGCCAGGCTGCTGTGCTGTGTCTGTGCTTTTGTGCTTCGTAGTGGCAGAAGGTAAGGAAAGTTTGTTTAGTGGGAGAATTCCTGATTTCTGAGCTATCACTTCTGAGTGTAGCAGTGTTTGAGCACTTCCTGTGTTAGTATTGTTCTGAATCCTTCTTGTAGTTAAAAAGCAGAATCTACCTCGAGAGCCTTAACAGGGCCAAGTGTGGTTAACCTTTGTTGTATTTCTTAGGGCAGTTAAGAGATAACTAATTGAGTAATGGCTATTTAAGCTACTACTTGTAAGAGAAGAAAAATTAAACTTTTAAGACTTACCTAAGTTTTGTGTGAAGACTCTTTAAGGTCTCTAATAGATCCTGGCTACTTTTCACCAGGGCAATGGAGAGATCAGAAAAGTATGATTAAAAAGAATATTTTTATTTCTTAAGGAATCAAAAATTGACTGTTCTGTACCTGTCGAGAAGAGACTTTTGTGAATATGGGGAGCTACTGTAGTTCAGAATTTACTGGGGTTATTTGTGGGTGGCAGCATTTTTACTGGGGCTTCATCAGCCTTCAAAAAGAAGGTAACGTTTTCTGAATCGTAATTAGACCAGTGAATGGTTTCATTTAAGTCAAACTGATCATATGGGAGGAATAGAACAGACCCTTCACATACCACTGAGTACTTGATTTTATTAGTATTAGTCTGACTGTCTTAAATATGTTCCTTGTCTTTTGCTGTACTGCCTGGAGTTTGGTGGTCTAAGCCCACAGATGTTTGTCTGTCAGTAATGTATTATTCAACTCTATTTTTGAGCTAGATTGCAACTCTTCCTTGAAAAGTGTGCACATTTTTGTTTGAAAGCACTGTTTGTTTTCTAATTTCTCTCTCCTGTTTCCACATGAAATGGTATTTGAAGGTTGTGCAACTGGCAGGGCTTCTACAAAGGAGCTGCTCAGGATAGCTTTTGTTTCAGATTTTCTTTATGATTTCTTGTATGGTTTTGGAATTTCTCTTATGCTGGAACACCTGAACTTTGTCAGCCTTGAAAAAGTCAGCTTGTTTTTGTTGGATAGTTTGTTTTGGGAAAAGAAAATCTCTGAGAGAAAACACATCTGTCTGGTTTTGGTCTGCATTGTTATTTTTCTCAATTCTATTCATATGATGATTTTAAGATTTCTTAGTGTAAGCTTCTTTTTTATATGGCTTGTTATGATGAAAAAAGAGCAAGGTGTTTGATTTCTAGTAATTATCTATTATTTGCATCCTGTTTCTTAGAAGAGCAGAAAAAGGCAGGTGAGCTGGGGGAGCAAACTTGTGACAAAGCCTCTTGAATGGTCTTTTCCACGGTTTAGTGAAAAGAGTTTGTTGTCTGAATCAAAATCAGTGTTCATAAATGTGTGAAATCCTGTGGATTAATACAACTTCTGCCTGTTTTTGTTAAGAAGAATTTCTGTACATGACTCTGTTGTAGTTCAGTGGTGCACAGAGAAGGGAAATGCTGGGGTTTTGCTAAGGGGATGCATCTCATTCTCAGTAAACAGCAGAACTTGTGGTGAAGGAACTCTCACAGCCTTTGCATGGTTGGAGGTTTCCATGCTGGGAGTGTTTCATGTGTGGAGAACCGGAGTGATGCTTATTTATGGAGGTTTGGGCTCAAAGCTTATTGTGAGGCAGACAGGAAGATCAGCAATAACCTTGGGTTATTTTTCTTGGCCATGTCCTAGCTGTCCCTGAGACTGTTTTCATGGGATACTTTTGTATTTACTGGGTTTTTAAAAGCATGGGCGAGTTGTTCCTTGATGTATATTTTGATTTTTTGTGAATCTTAGGCTCTGTGTATTGTGAATTTTCTTACACCACATGAGTAGCACTAATGTGAAAATGTTGGTACCTGTGTAGAAGTTTTGTTGTTTGCTTCTTACTTAAACTGACACTTGGCTAGTGTTTTTTCAGGCATTTCCTTCATGGAAGTCCAGACCTTTGCAGAAGGCATGGATTTTGCTATTCCAGTGTTTTGAGGGAATGGGAATATGGTGCTTTTCCAGGAGAGCTTGGGTCTTGCAGGAGGTGTATTTTTGGCCAGAGTATTGGGGTAATTGACGTAGAAAAGCACAATTTATGGAGGGGAATGTGCTTGTGGGGTGGAACTTCTAATTCCCTCTGTTGTGGGATGTTTGTAGCTGTCAGTCAGGGATTAGGACTGATTTAGTTTGTACAGTTAAAAATCCACTAAAAGCTATTATTTTCCAACTTTGCGTAATAGAAGAGGGTTCTCTTTAATTTACAGTGCTGTATTCTTGAAATTTATTGCAGGTAATAGTGAGTTTCCATGAGTGCCATCACTCTGTTTTAACTCTGGCTTAATATCATGGAATATTAATATTGCTCTGCTTTCCATAAGGCTCCAAGTGCTTACTTGTTACGTACTGTAAATATTAAGAGGTCCTCTTGGACTTCCTGTAATTTATTTTTCTTATTGAGTAAGCTGAAAATGGTGTCAGATGTTCATACTGCTTTTTCATGTCCATTTTGATGAATCTATTTATTACTTGTGTAATGAGCAGTACACATGGTTGGTTAGCCAAGTTATTGAACTTCATCAACCTTGGCTGAAATTCACAATGCATGTGAAACTTGTTGTAACGTGTAAGAAATTACATCTGGGCTAAAAGGTTCAGTAATGATTACTACTTGTAAAGGAATATTTTCACAAAGGATGGGATTGAGCTGTGTGCCTGTGTTGGACTTTCTGGTATTCCTTTTACAGAGGAAAAACATACTTATAGAATGGGAGCCTTCCTAGGTGGTACTTAATTCTTATTTCTTGTCTGCTCTCTAAGAGCTAGGAAGACTTTTCCACTTGATTGCTTTTCTGTCTTCTGAAATATTTAATTTCACAAAGGTTTTTTCTCATTATTTTATGCATACTTTATAGTCCAGAGGTGAAAAGACCTTTTGCATGATTCAGTTTGTTGTGCTGCAACATGGAGATTACTCTTTGCATCGTTTTGTGTCTTCATGTTTTGAAAACTCCCTGTGCTTCAAGAATTGCTTGAATACATACATGTGCATCTGTATTATTTTGGAATGCTTCTTAGATGGTGGAGAGGGAAGAGGTTGCTAAGTGCATTTTATTTTCTAATGACATTGTCTTGTGAGACATCTAGGGACTTTGCTAGATACTGACAACTGTAGTTACAACCTGTAGAGGTACATTAATTTGATGTTTTTGACTTATTAGCAGAACATTTTTATTGACTGCGTCTGTGCTAAGTAGACCCACAAGAAGGAAGGATTTCAGTATCTTGTGTCCCTTTTAAGTGTCTCTTGCTTGATTGTGTCAAGGTTTTGAAACTCAAGTCTGAAACAGTAAATCCCTACCAAGAAGGAAGTGAAAGGGGACAGGTAAAAACCTGGGAAGATAAAGATCAAAATGCTGAACTGATTAAAGGAGTTTTGTCTTCAGAATTTGTGAGGCCAGAATTTTGTCTGAATTAGAGAATAGGAATAGTACAGTGAGAAAGCAACTGCTCTTATATTCATCCTAAAGCCTGCAATACACAGAGTTTTTTAAAAGACAGTGTGTAATTTAGTAAAATAGGTCAAATGTCACATTCTTTCAGGAGTTCCCAGGGGAAGACCATCAAAAACAAAAGTCCTTTTGTCTTCCTTTTTTTTATTAGTTAATGGCATTTGCAGTTTTTTAGGTCACACATTAAACTCTTACGCCTTCCTCTCGTTTTTATTTTTCTTCTGTGAATGGGAGGTTTTTTCTTTTCCTTTTTCCATTTATTCTATTGGCTTGTCACTTTAATATGTGAGATCTCTGTAGCCTTGTGTTCAGCTACATAACCTTGGTATTTTTGTTCATGTAACATCCAGCTGGTTTTGATTTCTTGCTGTACTTCTACATTGTCGATTTCAGTACTTTGCTGCTTCAGAAAACTCCCTACAGTCTGTCTTCAAATGGGAATAGTTTCATAGTGATACACTTTGTTTCCTCTCCTTCAATTAATTCTACTTACTTTAGTCACTGTTTCTAAGTTCCTGTTCTTAGTTAATATCATCTTTGTATTAAAAATACTGGTGAAGTTAGGTTTTCTGATTGTTGTTATACTTTCTTGATAGAAATAATACATGTGTGAGAAAGGAATTGTGACAGTTCAGTTCTGGATGTGTTTATTTAAATCTTGTTCATGCTCTGTGACTCGAGGTTCCGAACAATGAGTGTTGCTTAGAAATTTTTCATATTTTTCCCAGGTTATGTTATCTTTTCAGAAGTCACATTTGTGCTTCCTCATTATTTATTCTTTATCCAAGCAGCTGTAACACAGTACGTTCTCTAATTGGGTTTCCTTTATTTTTTATATGAAAATCAAAATCATAAAACTTGTTGGGCATTTTCCTCTTGTGGTGATTAGTCAAAATTCTGCCTTTGTGCAAATAATTACGGTTTAAAAGTTTGTGAGGAGGCTTGCTAATTCTCTTATATCACAACTAAATTGAAGAAAACAATATCATGTTGTGTATTCAGAGATTCAGGAATGGTGAGAGATTCTGATCATGTTCCTCTTCTGCCTTTGGCAAGCATGAGCAGCATGTCTGGCTTCTGTACATTGTAGATATTAATTATGCTATTTAAGATTTTGAAAAATGTGTTATTAACCTTATTTTACTTATGGCACAATGTATGGATGCAGTAAATTACCTAAATTTACAGATTATGTCCGTGTCCATATTCCAGTTTAAAGTGGGAGTTGGATTGTGCTGTCACAAGATAAAATATATATTTCTCTGAATGCTATTCTAATTCTTGAGCAGAGGGAGTAATTAAGATATATTAGGAGTGTGAAATATGGCAACTAGAAAAGCAAGCTTTCTTAGGAAAGCTTTATTTGTTTGGGTCTGTGTCCAGCTGTGAGCAGATGCTGAGGGGTATAAACTTACTCGTGCTGAAGGATTTTTAAGTCTGAAGGTAAAATTGGATTATTTTGTGCCTTGCTAAGCAAAGAAGAGTGCATAACAACGTGCATGAGCTATTTGGCAGCACATTTCTGGCATCCTGGGTGAAGGAAGACCGCGATCTGTGAGAAGGTGTCTCACTGTGGCTGTTTCTGAATCGCATCTGTGGTCCGGGGAGTAGAGCCCGAGACTTCCTGCTTCTGGTCTTTGCACCTTAAACACTCATCTCTGGCAAAACAAAAAGTTCTGTATCTAGAACGTAAAGGCAGAGAGAGGCTTCCTAGTAGAATAGATGGAAAAACTTGGTGTGGAGTATGTAGCTGTAATTGGTCCTTTGCTTTAGAGGATGGTTGTTGCTGAGCTCTGGGGTGGGCTGCTGGTGTTCAGCTGTTAGCAGATAAGACTTTAAATGTCTTCTAAAAAAATACAAGTTAATTTTGGTGTGGGAAGATGCATGGCACGTTTTCATGCACTTCTTGAAGGTGTGGCAAAGAGGTCTTGGTTTTTCTTTTTTTTTTTTTTTTTTTGNNNNAAGAGGTCTTGGTTTTTTTTTTTTTTTTTTTTTTTTGGCCCATGGCCTTTACATTGTAATAAATGACTTCTAATTCTTGCTTGTTTTCCATTCTCCTTGCTTTTATGTACAAGCACTTTTTGTTAATGCTGTTCTTATTCTCCATCTTTTGTTTCAGAACTCCATCTCCTGCCTTACTTTGTATGTCGGAACCACATGATGGATCATTTGAGTTACATAACAGCTTCCCACCTCCCTCTTCCCTTCGTAGTTTAAAGCACACCCAAAGGTTTGCCAGTTTTGAACTAGAGAGACCAATGAACTGCATCCTCCCCGTGTTCAGGTCTTTCTGCAGGATCCTCAAATGACTCTTTTATTAAACTCTTCCTTTGCTGCCAAACTAAACAAGTTGTCTTATCTCATATGGCCCAAAGACAGAGGTGGGTGGTGACTGCCAGAAATCAGGTAGTGTTGTTTTAATTTCCAGTCTGTTCCTTTCCCCCTGATACAAACTGTGAGCTCCTTAGAACAGGACCTGGCTCTGTATGTTTGATTCCCTAAGACGTCTCTTTTTTTCTTTTGTAAGCTGAACTGTGAGCTTTTTAGGACAGAACCTTGTTTTATTATTTATCTGTAAAATGTCTAGTGTGCATTTTAAAATCTTCCACTGTTTGTGTAACTGATATAAATAAATATCAAGTTTGTTTTAAGAAAAAAATTGGTCCAGTTTATGTTGTAGCACTTTCTCTGTATCTGTACATAACACTGAGCATTTCTCATGAAGTGACTTTGAGATTAAAGCTGGGAGGATCTAGCACTTTAGCTGACAGCACAGTATGTCTTTTAATTATTCTGCCTTGGATGAAGTATTCCTCTTTGTTGAATTTACTTCTTTTATTAACATTGCACTGTTGTACTTTCCTAAAGGAGATTCAAAACCTGCAACTAATTTTTTTTATTATGTTTAATTAGGGCTCAGCAGTACTGAAACCTATGATAGTGTTGGCTAACAGAGGAACAGAAGTGTACTTGAAAAGAAACTAGACAATTTCTGCCTTTTTTCTCCATTTTTGCTTTGGTGGGAAAAACTGTAGTGTTGCCTAAAGCTACTGCTGATGCAAAGTTCAGCTTTAGAGAAGAAGTGTTTCTCAACCCTGTTTCTCTGAACTTGGAACTTTTTTTAAAAATATCTAATTTAAAAAAAGAAAAGCCCAGGAGACAAAGATAAATTTTAAATTCTCTGGGATTTTTTTCTGGTCATTTTGAGTAAGCTTGTCTAAGAAGGTGTGTTAAAAATCACAGCAATAAGGAAGGAAAAAAGCCCCAAAGCTTTGGACAGGAGTTGGGGGGTGGGGAGCAAAAACCCCACCCCTCGAAACAGCTTTTAAAATCTAATTGATGCTGAATGTCTGATCACTCATGCTCCGTTAGGAATGCTCTGAAGGCTGGCATTTTTCCGGAACACAAGCCCTTCAAGGGTGGGTGGGTTGGATAGAAACTGAAGTCTCTTTATTGCTGGCCTTTGCTGCTGCTGGTGTCGGGTAAATCCTCGTGGTTTGTGTGTGCGACTGGTGGAAGTTTTGTTGCCACCACCTCTCTTTAGCTCACCTCAGCTTTGCTGTTAAATAACGGTGGGGCTACAGCACCATACACAAAAATGTTATTTATTTCCTTAATAATGTATTCAAGTAATGGTATTTGTAATTAGAGTGGCTTTATTTAAACAAATAAACAAAAGATCTGGTCACTTATCCCATAGGTACTAAACCTTAGGAATAATTACTGCTGAGGCATGGAGTGCCCTAAATGTCACATCAAATTTGACTGCTCAGACCTGATCTAGATTACATCAAGATGCTGGCTTGATGTTGACTTGCATTATGGGCAGATTTGTTTTCTGCTACTCCAAAAACTTCAGTTAAATGTTTAATTTGGAAGTGTTTATCTTGCAGTAAAAATAGAAGTAGTGTGTTAACATAACTGTAGTCGAACAAAATATTTTTTTATCCCTCATGAATATAAGCATATGTTAATTCTGAATAATTTAAGGTTTTTACTAAAATAAAGACTATGAGTCACACTAAAATAAGTTCTGCTTATTTTGAGACAAAGTGCTATTTCAGGTTTCTTTTAAAATGTGTGTAACTCTGTTTGACTTGACTTGGTAATAATACATTTAAATGCATTTTTAGGTGGAAAGGTTGTTTTTGTTTTGAAAATGTGAAGTTGTGTGTTGAGTTGCTTCAGGTTCAGATGCCTGTCTGCCTTCATGATACGCCATCTGTTACAATGGAAAAAAATGTATGCAAACAGAAAAATACCCTCTTTAATAAAGTTTTCCTGAAACATTAAATGGTAAAGCCAAATGCTAAATTTTGATGTGTTTTTTTAAATACAGTAATTGATTTGTGTTAGGAAAACTGGCTGACTTGCTTGCAAGAAGCCACAATGTCACTTTTAAAGACAGTCAGAAGAAAACATGGATTTATTCTATGCTTGAGGAAACACTGAGGATAAAACGTTCAAACAGAATAATCCCCAGTTGCAGATGTGATGCTGAGATATGAATAGTGTTAATTTCTGCAAATTTTTTTAGTATTGGTAAAATGCCATAGGCCACTGGACTCACACAATACACTTAAAAATTATTCAGTAAAAATTTGTTTGGGATTTGGTAATAGAGGAAGAAAGGCAAGATGAAAAAACGAAGGCTGAGAGTTGGGGTTTTTTGCCCCCTCTTAAAGGAGTGTATTTTATCTAAACAGAGCTTTGGGACTGGTTGAAGTGGAATATGCAAATCTGAACCCTTTCTGACTGTGATTGTTGGTCACTGATGTACATCTAAAGCAAGGAGCAGATATGAAAGATAGAACTGGGATTTGACAGAAAATTCACTTCTTACCTCTGATTCTTCTTCGCTTCCCTTCAGTTTAATCCCTGGCCCCTGTTCATCTGTTCAGGCAAGTTACAGGACCTGTTTGTATTTGCATGACTTGGGAAGTGAAAAAACAACCTTGATTGGGATGATCTGTGCAGTTCAGTATTAAAATTTCAGTTTTGGTTTTGTCTCCCTTTATGTTTCCATTAGGCTCTTTTAAGACTATCTTCGTTGAAAACCATTCTGAGTCGTATCTCCATTTTAGCATTTTAGGGGCAGACATTTAGAGGTTGGTGGGAATTGCCTTTACACAACCAAAACAAGGTCTTACCTTGGGATGTGAGAAGTAGCTTGGCTCTGTATGTAATGTGCTGCATTCTGATTCTAGGCTGGAGCCCTTGCCTGGTATTCCAGTGTTTATGTTGGACAGTAGCACCTCTACACCATGAGGGATCTGCAGTGTGTGTTTGGATCTGCTGTGGGACTTCTGGGTAGCTGAGATACTGACCAGAGTTGGGTGAAACAGCTGAAAGGACTCAAGTCCCAGCTTCCTTCATGTTATGGCATCGTAGGGTTGGGCTGGAGGATGTCTCTGGGCAGTGAACTGGAGCAGATAGCAGATCTGATTGCAACCCCATGGCTCTTGGTTGCAGCATATTTGTAGTGTGCCTGACATGGTCAGTGTGCTGGGTTCTTGCTTGCTTGCAGCACTATCAGTCACAAATTCAGCTTTCTTTCCCTCAAATGATGCATTTAAAATTTTTTACAGCAACAACAAGCAGCAGATATTTATAATCCCATTAGTTTAAGGGTGTTTTAAAATGTTTGTTTAGTGTCGCGCTCCCTTCAGAGGAAACAAAACATTTTGGGGTTTTGTCAGTGACAACAGCAGTGCTCTTACTGTTAAGAATAACTTGGCCTTGCCCAGGGCCGTGTATTGCAAAAAAGTGTAAGGAGTGCATATTTTTGGGTTGGTTAGATGGAAAACAGAACCAATGCATTACTCATCCTGTTTCGTTTGGGTTGGCTTTTTCTGTGCTTCATGACTCCAAGAAAAACACGTTTGTCCAATTTACACACAAAGGGAGAGGCAGGATCTATCTTTCATATAACATCACACTTTTCAATCAAAAATATCAGTATGTGTCATTGCCATGTGCCTGCAAACACATGGAAACAAAGGCAGCATTCGTATTCCATGGGAATTGCTCATTTTAAATTGAGTCTCTTAAAATATCTTGGTGCTTCAGTTGCTTGAAAACTTGCATTTGGAGCAAGTTGAATAATGTGTCTCTTAAGATTTTATCCTAAATATCCGTACTGAGGCAGAGTGGATGCGGCCAAGCAATCCTGATACAGAACTCATGGTGCTTTTTTGGCTCTGGAAGGTGTGAGTTTGTCAATGATGTGATGTTTTGCGTGTGCCTGTGCAAGCTCTGTTGGATGTTGCACTCTGGAACCACGGCACAAGCGGCAGCGATCCTGGTTGCAGAAGATTCTTCTCTAAATCACACCTCAGTGCTGCAG
This sequence comes from Gymnorhina tibicen, assembly GCA_013399875.1. Lineage (NCBI taxonomy): Eukaryota > Metazoa > Chordata > Aves > Passeriformes > Artamidae > Gymnorhina > Gymnorhina tibicen. The sequence goes on along the minus strand of VXAZ01005267.1, from coordinate 4,110,756 downwards.
TATTTCAGCAAAGAAAAGAAGCTTACCCAGAATTCTGTATCACTTTATCTGTAGCACATTTGAATCTTCTTTACTCCTGTTCCAAGGAAGTGTTGAATAAGATGAACTGATTCACTGTCACTGGTGTTTAGGTCTTCCAAGCTTGAAGAAATCAAAGTGATTTCTACAACAGAAGTATCTTTTTTGTTTATATGTGGTCATCTTGAGTCCCAAAAATCAGAAAACAGTCTGTTTGCTGAGATGCAGCAGGGTGGGATGAGAGTCTGTTTTGAGTTTTGAAGACCATTTGTTTCAAGCAAACCCTGTAGGCTTTTACACTGAGAACTAAGCATCAAAGAAAAATGACATCATTGTGTTTCAAATGTGTTGTAAAGCTCCAAGCTATCCTGGAGTATTTGGGCAAAGGTAGAGAAGCTGAAGAAAACTTGCCATTGTCTAAAATGTTTTTGAATTTCTCTTGAATTTTTCTTCTGTATTCAAACTTCCTCATATTTGAAAATAAAGGAATATTTTAAAACATGTAAAGGCCTGATGCAAATTCCTTACAACATGTCCCCCGGTGATTGATGGACTGTATGCTGTCTGTTTAAACAAGAAATCACTGAAATACTTTTCCACTCAGTGAATCCCCTTCTCCGTTTTACAGAGGAGGTTGCACCATTGGACAGAGCCCTGTACTCAGCTGGTGTGTGTTGACACAGTGTAGTTGGCATTAATTGAGCGATGCTAACTGCTTCTTAATTGACACCATTAGCTGAAAATCTGCACCAAAATACAGTGGCAGCAGTCGGCTGCAGATAGCCAGGAATGTGAGAGTATTGAACGATCATCATAGAAGATGAAGAATGAAACTGAGTGCTAATTTCTGAGTCTTTATGAACGAATGCTGTAGGAAAGGGCTGAAGGGTTTTAAACGTCTCTAGCAAATCCCGTGGGCTTGTAGCTCTCTTGTTAGTTCTGCTCCCAGTCCTTTAGGTTAGCTGGTGATGTAGAACTGTGCCATAATGTTTATCCCCATGTATGTCTTATTCTTAAAGAGGATTTTCACTTCTGAGTGTCGGATTAGAGCTCGTTCAGCCACAGCACCAGCAGCAAGAGTAGTTGATCTCAGCACAAACTTGAGATTTCCAGGGCAATTGCTTGAAATTAGTTTTATAAAACGTTTGCTCAAAATAGTATATTTAAATACTCCATACAATGCAGTGATTACTTTTCCAAAGTGGACGTTTTTTAAGTATGTTATTCTCCTGTCACATTTGGGGGGAACAGTCTCTTTTATTCCTTGTAACTGGTTGTCCTTGATGCCCAAGTCTGTAATTCTGTGCTATTTTTCTAGTGTAGTTTTCCCTACTTTTAAAACCCCCACAACTAGTATATTACTTGTTGGCAGTGGGGGGTGCTGTCTCTTTTACCTGGGTTAAATGGCTGTACAATAGTGCAGTGGTGCAGGGAAGATTCACCCCTGGAGGATGTCACTTGTTGGAAAAGAAGCTAATGTCATTGCTGTTAATGCCCTTTACTGTGAGAGGGCTGTGCCTCTAAATGGTGGCAGTCTCAGATAAAGTGAAGTTTAAAAAAAAATCTTTGGTTCTTTTGAAGTCCGCAAAGTTACTTTTGTGGGTAGAATTAAGGTTGCTCTGGTTCCTTAACTGTGCATGTCCCTTACTTAGTTATTTAGGCTTCTCTTTCTGTGCAACCCTGCCGTGATTTTTTTCAAGGTTTTACTGTTTGGGTGTTTATGATTTTCATGGTTTAACTTTGGTGTATGAAACCACATTCAGTGTGGATTGTGCTTCAGTGGTAGTTTTTATAGAGAGGTAAGATTTTTATTTATAGAGTTGAAATAGTTTTGTACTTCACTCAGTCCACGTGTTAGGCTGAGGTTTTCAAATTTACTGTATATTGAAAATACAGCTGCATTTTGCTGAAGAACAAATGCTGTTGACAAACAGTTTAGCAGAGTGAATCTGACAGAAAATGTTTTCTACCCTGCTAGAAGCTTTTCCCCGCCCTAAGCTTTTTGATACTGGGGGAGCAAAGAAGCATTAATTGTTGCAGAAGAACCAGAGACCTAAAGCTGTAAAGAGACTTGGATACTGAGGTGTTTCCAAACTCCTCCTTCCGGTGTTCCAGTTAGAAGTTGCATATATATCTAACTGTCCTAAATAAAGTGCAGGAGTGTTTGTTTAAATTAGTTTAAAATATATCTGATGAGGAGACACATCAGCACTTCACCTGTGGCAGCATTCAAATGGAGGTTTTTTTAGCACATGATTTCATAGAAGGATCCAGAACAGGTCTGCCTAAGGGTGAAGAATCATTCTTTGGAAGCTCAGGGAAGAGCAAGGACTTCCTAAAGAGAAGTGCTTAACTCTGATCTCCAAGTTTGCAGGGAAGAGTCGAGGTAGCATAAAATGAACTAAACTCACAGCATGGAACTTGCTCAGTTTATAATGAGTATCAAGTTATTAACTATAGGGGAGAATGGCATGGAATTTATTACTTTGCACAGTTTATTATTTTGCACAGTGTGACGTGGGGTAGAGGGAACAAAACATCATCACGCTTTTCTAATTAATCTGGGCACCAGCTCTCGATCTTTGTTTAACAATAGCAAAACTATTCCCAGGCATTCCAACTAGTTTTTAATAATACGGTCAGCTAGTCAAAATAAGTGTATTTTTGTGCAAAACAAGAAGCATAACAGCTAGCTGATAGTACCCTGGTACATCTCATATTAGTTACATGAAAAATTCTAGTTAAATATGCTTAAAGTGGAATTAGGAACAAGGGAAATCTCTGCATATGCTGTAGCTGAATTCATGTGCATGCAATGAATTATCCAGGTAATTAAAGTTGCTTGGTGCAGTGAATGGCTTTAAAAGAGATACAGGAAAATTGCTTGGACTTGAATACCGTAAGTATGTAATTGCAGAAAATTGTATAAATTTGTCTTGGTGTCTGTTGTTTCTATAATGTAAGTTATGTTTTGTGCTGTAACTGGATTTTGTTGCTCCAGGGTGTTTTGGAAGTGAGACAGCCCATCTTAATAGGCTTTTTGGTAAACAGTTTTTAACAGGAAATCATGAACATGCTTTAAATATCATAAAGCTAAAACAAATGCCTCTTTTCTTTGACTTCTTCACATACTCAAATTGTTGGGCATTTCAGTTTGATGCTTTCCTAGTTTAAGCTTTTCTAATTGAGCTCATTAAGCCACGCTATGCCTCTCTAGAAGGCAATTCCTGGCATTGTCACAATTCTCCATGGAGATGGACACCCAGTGATACCATTGAGTGCATCACAAATATGTAGTAGCTCACTCCTGATAGAAACCCAGGTTCTGGCTCAGTTCTCTGCACTTCATGGGCATTCTTTTCTTCCCAAAAGTCCTCATTGCCTGGTGTAAATTCTCGCAGATTTTTTCCAATTAAATTAAGTTTACTTTGGACCAACTTCTATGCAGCTTTTCATTAGTGAATTGAACAGCGAAACAGAACGTTTTGTTCCCCCTGCCACAGGTGGTCCTCAGACTGATGACTCCGAGGCTAACTGTGCATCTAAAGAGCCCTGAGCTCAGTTTTGGATACTGTCACTTCCAGTGTGAAGTTGCCAGGCACAGTGGCTCTGCAGTCTCTCTGTATGGCACATTGTTCACAGTCAGACAAGGAAGGAGCAAATACAATCCTGCTCTTCTGAAAGCTGAGGTCGCTGGTAGGCAGAGAAGTTGAGTCTGTTTTCTGAAGATGCCAAACCTGTTTTGCACGAAATACATACAATTACTGTCTGAAAGACTTGGTCAAGTTGGGGTGTCTGTGTTTCTCTGTGTGCTCTTAAAAGCTGAGTCCAGGTGACTGTCAGGTTGCCACACTGCAGGTAGCTCTAAGTGTACTTAAATGTGTGGCTCGTGTTTTCAGGTAATTTTATAGCTCTGTGTTGCTACTGGGATCTGTTTCTGACTAGGACAATGTTTTATCCTAGGTTTTGAGACTGCCAAGTCCCTTGCACTGCATGGGGCGTGCGTTATCCTGGCCTGCAGAAGTCTGGCGCGAGGCAACGACGCCGTGCAGCGCATCCTGGGGGAGTGGGTGAGTGATGCACACAGAGCCCAACACGGAGCTGTGCTTCCCAAGATGGGAAGCCTTCTGTGCAGTGCCAGCAGTTAAGCAGATGCAGCATTGCCGTGCAAGAATCTGAGGAAAAAGTAATTTGTCTTGTTTTGGGACACCCTGCTCAGTCGCTGGTGCATGGGGGGTAGAGGTTTTTCATTCCTTACGAGTGTGTTGGACTGCAAGGCTTGGTGTGCTCTTATCCATGTTGTGTATGGATGCTTTGTAAGGGAAAAAAAAACATTTGGAAGAACCACTGAGGCTTGGTTTGTGAGAAAGGACATTCCAGAACCAAAGTGAGTAACTAACCAAAGGAGGATGGACACAGTCCTCCGAAACAGCCACCGTTCTGCACACAGTTCTTCCACAGTGAGAGACTTCAGAGGGTCATTTTTGCACTTTTCAAACACAAGAATGTTTCTCCTTTTCTCTCTGAGTCCATCAGGCCCAGCAGCCCTGCTGCCATGCAGTCTGTCTCAATGGTTTTTTCTTTCCACCTTCTTCCCGCTTTCTTTCATTTTTCTCCCATTTTTGTCATACAAACACAAGCTTTTCAGTCCCATCTGTGCCCTTGTTGCTCTTTGACTCCTAACGTTCTCTGATCCCCATTTTTTTAATGATACTATAGGGCCCTTATTAAAATATATTCAGGTGTCTTAATTTATTCCTCCCACAATCATTTACTGGCTAGCAAGGACTGCAGGCTACTTTTGTCTGAGCTTGCTGGGACTGCTGACTTCCAGGAGAGAATGTGGTGACATCTCTACACTTAAATGAATGAAAGACCGAAGGATCAGATTCTTGGGTTTTTATTTCTTTCCAGCTAAAATTGGTGATGAGTGTTTTGCTTTTATTTCCTGAGCTCTCAAAGTATTTCAACTGCTCCCAGATGACACGGGAGAGCACTCAGTAGTCTTAATATTTACACATAAGTAGTCTACAGATAATTATAATATTTATTAATGCAAAACAAACGGCACTTATTTACACATATTTCCAGATAAGTGATGCTTACAATATTGCTAAGTTTCGTAACCACAAGTTTCATGAAAAAACAGTCTTCGGATTTTGGCTTTTTTCTCTTGCCCAGATCATATGAATGATTTACAGTAAAGGGTTGGTTGGGAATCCCCGCCCCCTTGCTACTTTCACTACTTTCATCCCATTAAAGCTCTCTTTTTTTTTTCCTTTTTTTTTTTTCCAATAGCATGGAATTCCAAGAGAATTCCAACAGAGGCCAGCATAGTGTCTGTTCTCTTTCCATACAACTGGATTTGGTGATACTCTGTTGTTTGAATTTGATAGTCCCAGTCCAGCTAAGTATGGCTGTTTATATGGGTTTTATCGAACTAAAATTAGGCAGTGGTGAGCACCTTCTATTTGAAAAATATCCCATTGCCCCCTTAATCCAAACCATATCTCTGAGCATTTTGAAGACAATGGGAGTTCAGAATACTTGTCTTAATACCTGTATTATCTCACCAAAAGTTAATGAGTTGTTAATTGAATGAAGAACGTTGAAGGTCAAATTACTTCAGAAACACTATATTTATTTACTAACCGTTTTCAAATTCTAATTGTTCAGAAAAAGAGTCTCATCTGTAAACTGGGTAGCTGGAAAACCTTCAATGCATCTTTGTAATGGCTTTGTTGTTGTTTATTGAGAGGGACTAATTAACTTTGATTATTGCACTAATATTATGGCACTTTGACAGTCCCTCAGATTTATGACTCTGGGAAAATAAACAAATGAAATGCAGGTGCTGGAGCAGAAAGAATAAGTTATTACTGAACTTTAATTACTTGGAGTGTGTAACCAGGAGAGAATTAGTTGATGAATTACAAGATGCTTAAAATTTACATCAAATTGTAAGCAATCTTGAGGAAAACAAACACAAAAACCTGCCCGAAAATCAGTTACTGAAAACAAAGAGACAAAGATTAATTTGATTGATTTGCTTCTAATATTAAAATATTGATGTAAAATATTAATTTTTAGCTTATAGGTGTAACTACAGGAAGTTGTTAATTGAAAATTCTTTCCTAAAAATGAAAGAGTTTAAAAAAATATCAACAACCTCTGCATATGATTCAGGTGAATTCTCAGTATGTAGCTGCAACTGTTCTGCTAGAAGGAACTTCAAAGCATGCACAGAATTTTGTCTCCTCTGCTCCTAGGGAAAGCAAAATTATTGAAAGGAAATTGATTTACTTTTCAATTTGGAATCAATTTAAAGAAAAATACAGCTGGTTAGGTTGCAGCCTTACAGAGCCTCATGTTGATGGTATTCAGGTAGTATTTTCAGTAGCAATAGTGCTACCTACTTGTTTTATGTTTTCTTGTAAATCTTTGAGATTAAGTCTCTGAGCTGCACTATAAATACAGTGTTCCTCCAGTAATTTGAAGGGTAGAAATTTGATAAATATGTTCCTACTCTTCAACCGAGTTCCCAAATCTTTTTAATTTGCATGAAATACACTCTTACAACAAAAAACCCCCAAACCGTTGCCAAATTGAGTTCTAGTGTGTTTACCTGTCCTAAGTGTGGAGTTTTACTACTGTGTTGTAACATCACTGGTATTTCTATACAAGCATGTGTTTTGCCAAGAGCAGTGTGTACCCTAGGCTGGCTTTTCTGCAGGACAGGATCCTTTAGAACCCAAGGTTTAGATGTTGCACACAGAATATTTCCTTTTCCATTCTTCGTTGACGCAAAAGAGTTCCACATACTCTGCAAGAAGAGAAAATAATTAAAAGTGTGTAACAAAACAATTTATTATTTCAGATTTTGGTATGATTATCTAATTGATGACCTGTATTAACTAGGACCTGAAGTATACATGGAAAAAAATGTAATTCTTGAAACCCCAACCACCACTTCTGCCAAACCATAACAAAGCAAACCAAACCCAAATCCAACCTAGTCTAATGCAGCATTTGAAAATGAAAATACGTGAAATAACAGTACTAGGGAACACCACCCAGCTCGTTCCTTTCGTGAGTCTGTTTGTGACATCCCTGGCTGGAATGCCACAGGCTGAGTGTCTGCAGAAACACAGCTCTGCTCTGGGCCTGTTGTACTTTGAAATAAGTTGTCAGGCAAAAAATGCAGTTTCAATTTGCTTGCAGTGAAAGCTGAAAATCAAGTTTATAAAGACAAAATGGGACAACTAAATGGCTTGGGAAAATCCAATTGTTTAGATTTAGAGAAAAAAGCAGGAATAATGGGAGAAAATAAGATTTTTTTCAGATTAGCTGCCATTATGTTTAAAAAGCAAATGCAAACTGATCTTAACTGGTTGTTGTAGAAAAAATTTAGAGAACTTTGTAACAATTTATGCCTGAAGAGCTGTTTTATAGGGAGTTTGAGCCATTTGAGGAGGGATTACCCATATAAACTTGCTAATTACTTTGGTTAACTGACATTTGTTTGCAACCTGCAGTATTCCAGTTATTTTCTTTCTAAACTACAGCAGAATTTTGCTAATACTGCAAATAAAGGGTAATTGCCTTGTGTAAAGCATTGTGACAAGTTTTAATGTGACTGGTCTGGCTGGTCTATCAAATATAATTTTTATGGAGGGGTATGCTTGATTGTATTGGTGCAATCTAATGTTTATGCACATGCATATATATAGACAGGGAAAGGAAGAGAAAGAATGTAAAGGCAGCAGATAAAAAGAGAGCTCAGTATAGCTTTACATTTGGTATCTCGAAAATGAGTGTTCATGCACGATGACGTTCAATATCAATTTAAAACTGTTTGATAATTTCTTGCTCGGAAAAGAGGAAATTAGAATTCTAGAGTTATGATTCATTTTAATCAGAAAGAAATTGTCAAACATAAATCTCTCCTTGAGTAGTGAAAAGGCCTGAAAGCAGCCAAGAAAAATATCAATACTTTGCAAAGGAGGAATGATTGTTCCAGTTCGTAGCTTAATTGACTTTGAGGCTTAATGAAAAACACTACAGTGCTGTTTGTACACATAGTTGCTCTGACGAACATGGAAATCTATGCTCCAGGAAGAGAGGCTAGGTAATTTATTCTACATTATTATTGATATAATTTTCTAATTGAGTATGAGCAGAATGTTTGGATAAGACTGCGTAGCTCCAGATGTTAGTGGTATTCTCAAGAAAATACTTAAGAATATGAATGAATAAAATATTTCATAAATCACAGCTTTTCTTGCCAAGAAGCTCTCATTTATTTATTCCTGTCAAATAGTCTTTGAAGTAGATATTAAAAGATAAATTGTAAGTTTAATATTTCATAAAAAGTATAATGTTTCTTTGGTAATTATTCCTCAGTGTTAAACCTACAGCTACATTAAAGATTAGATTAAACTGTAAAAAAGAACATTTGGGTTTGCTTTTTAAGTGGAGACTTACAAGGTAGAGATGTGACAAGAGAGGAGAGAAAAGCTGTGAAGAAAACCAACCAACCAAACGTGAATCCTTGCTGTATTCCTTTCCCCTGAAGTATTCTTCACCAAAGGAGTGATTTATATTCTTGCTGATTAAGTAACTGAATGAAATTAAAACCTGATAAGTGAGTCTCTGTATTCCAGTTGTGATCTTACAAAGTGCGGAAAGACAAGAGGCAAACCGGGCACATTCACCAGACCGTGGGCTACAGTTTTCAGGAGGTCCTTGTGTGTGTTTCCCCCTCGAGGAAGGGGCTCTGTTTTCCCACGGAGTGTTTTGTTTCCACCGCCGTCCTTGGTTTAGAATTTTTTGTAAACCTCCTCATGGTTAATGACAGGTTTTCATTTATGGGGTGAGCTGAAGACTGCCTAGAAGGTGGTTTTGGAGATGTGGTAAATACTGACTGAAGCCCCAGTCTGTTAGTACAGAATCAAAGGGTCTCAAAGTGGTACTAAATAAAAGCTCTTAAAAATAATCTTCAAAATAGGAAGTATTTCAGAATATCCTACAAGTAAAGCACATGCATTTCTGTGAGAATATTACTTCCAATATTCTGTTATTATTTTGTAATAAAGAATTGTCTTGTTTCAAAGCAAGATATCCTAAACTATGTATTGCTGGCTCACATGCCATCAAAGTGTAATATATAATTAGAAAAGCCTGCAGTGTATGAACATATTTCATTTTCCAATGCATGAGCAGTGCCCCTGCTGAAGAATGAAGTTAAAAGTGGTTATCCAAACCTTGCTGTGGGGAAAAGGCCTTGCAGGAAGGGGCAGTATCTTGTATTAAATGAACTAGTAATGCAGTAAAAAAAATCTGCATCAACTTGTCTCACTTGCAGCTGTGGACACTCCAACTAAAGAATTATTGCCTCTTCTGACTATAAGGCTTTTTTTGATTCTTAAGGGTGTGATCCAGATTTTTCTGAAACGAAGGAATCTTTTAATTAACTAATTGCAATGCAATCAAACCTTATGTTACTGGTGGAGAATTGACAGTATAAACATTAACCAGTCCTGTGCTAGCAACAACTCACTGGGACCAGATTTTGGCCATAACGTTAAGAATTCAGTAAGTTTCTGTGAGTAATCTGTTCAGTTGAGAAACCTTAAGAGAGTGATGTGTGCTGCAAAGCTGTTTTCCAAATACAGATGCTTAAAAATCCCCTCACATGAAGTTAAAAACATGGAACAGTATAATCAACATTTACATGGATGGATTGTTGAGATTTTTTTTTTTTTTTGTACACCATAAACATATGGCATGAATTTGATTTCATTACAGATGCTGAGAAAAGGGAAAGGCAAATATTTATATTACATTCATGTTTTACAGTAAAAACACTGTTCAGTTTGTTTATACAGTTCCACTGTTACAGTTTTTATGGTTAGCAATGAAACCGCTGTAAAACAGAGCCTGAATTATATAGCAGATGTGTTAAGCCCCTAACTTTCAGGGCAGGGCATCCTCCTGAATACTGATATCAGTTACTTGGAGAGTTGATGTGCTGGCTACAGCTGACCTGTTTCATCCTTACATCTCCATCTGCAGTTAGCTCTGCACTGGTACAGTATGGATACGTGGGGATGCTGAAAAGCCTTCAGCAGAGACGTTTTCCAGCTTTCTGCAGCATCCTGTGAGAGCTCTGCCTTTCTCATGCAAGCTATGAGAAACAGTGAGATGGTTTTGTAAACAAATTCTCTGTCTAACACCTGCCAGCTTGTTTTCCTAGTTTTGTTATGGTACTTTGGAAAATATTTTGAAATGGGTGTTGTAGAGTCTTAGCCAACCGTGCTGAGGGGTGGCTGGTCAAAGGACCCATGGCCTCCTGCCATCTTTGCGAACCACGTTATAAAAGGCCAGATTAATTAATAAATTAATTGGCTTTTTCTCCCTGGACTTGGACTTTGTGTCATGCTTTTCTCTCCATTCCTGGTATGACAGCGACAGATACGTACAGCTGATAGAGTTTTATTATTTATTATGATGAAGCAACCAGCCAGAGAGGGCAGCGTGCCCAGCACCTCACAGGGTGCACTGGCTGCTGCTGCTGCTGGGACAGGGTTTATTTCCACTGGGGAGATGCTGCTTTTAACAGCTTTCAGCCCCCAAACTTGAGATAACCCTTAGACCTTGACCCTTGCCTAAATCCAGGAACAAACCCTAAATCCTTTTGCACCCCAAACCTGTCGGCGCCCAGGTGTGTGTGAATTCATAATTCACAGCTGATAGAGCACTCCCATAGCTATGAGGTTGCAAGGTTTTTAACGTAGTAAGACAATTTGCCATGATTTCCTCCAGTAAAGAAAAGAGCTGTCTTTTGAGTTGGCTAAATTACTTCTACTCTCGTAATTCTCTTCACGTTCCAATATCTGTTACATGTATATTTAAAAAAAAAAAACTAAAATGTAATTTTGAAAGAAGTTGCAGTATTTTACTATTCCTTAATTTTTTCCTCCAGTCAGCAGAATTTTATACATAGAAATGTTGAAGTGATCTTTTTGGTAATTTGTTTCTTTAGCACAGCCCTGCTGTTCTTAATCTGGAAATGTGAGTCACAAAATCCCTACCATGCCTAAAGCTTTATAATAATACTACTTAAATGCAGTTTGAGCTTTTTAACAAAAAAAAAAATTAAGACCCACCCCCAGACAGTAACAGACCTCAGGATAACCCCTTTTAAAACTGCACTTCATGCTTGGTCTTCAGTTAAAAGTCACTAGGAGACACTGTGTGCTCAACTATATTACCAACCTGTCTGGGGATGTTTGTCTCTATAAAAAGGTAGACTTTGTACATTGACTTGAGTGTAGCTTATAGGATGCAAATTTGGGTTTTCTCTGATATTTTATATATTCAGTGTGACTTGGGTTTGGTCTTTTCCTGAACGTTTCTCTATCAGAATGTGTTTTGTAAAACTATTTAATGTTGCTGATGTTGAAAACTTATTTACTGTAGTCCAGATAGATGTGTTCCTACATAGAGTGAGTTCTGCTGTCACTGGATTTCTAGCTGTCAGTTCTGGGAGAGGAGGAATTAAAGTGTCTGGATATATAGATTTTTTTAAACCATCTTCACAATTAATCTGATTGTAACATAAGCTTGTAATATATTCCATTAATGAAGAAGACAAGCTTAGCTTATAGTAAATACAGTACTAAGTGTTTATAGTGCATTTCATATTTTACATGATTCCCTTTATAATTCTGCTTATCTTTTCATTCTAATTCCCTAAAGGATGTATAAAAGAACCCCTAAAGAGAGTAATTACTGCTCTATTCCTTAACCAAGGCTCCTTTCGCAAAAAGAAATCTGAGCAGCTTTTTAAAGAAGGCAGTTTTAAATAAAAATGCAAATAAGCTGCTTTGTAACCACATTAATTACCCACCTAGCCTCTTATTACCGTGTTTGTATTGTTTGCAAACACTATTTACAGTGGTGTGGAAATTACCATTCCTGGGCTGGCGGAGCTGCTGGCGGTGGGCTGTGCTTTGGAACCAATTAGAGTGAACCCTGTGTGCAGCGGGGCTCGGGGGAGCGGGAATAGCCTTGCGCTGTCAAACCACGGCATTAGCCGGGCTGCGCAGGCACTGCCTCCTAATTACAGCCCTGCTCCTCTTCTGCCTCTGCAACGAGTTTCATTCTCTGCATGTTAAAGCTAAACAGGCAGCCTTGTGTCTTGCTAATGATTTAATGTGCGCTCTGATCATGTTTTTTTTTTTTTTTTTTTTTTTTTTTTTTTTTTTTTTTTTTTTTTTTTTTTTTTTTTTTTTTTTGGTGGGCGTCGTGGTGAAATCTGGCGGGTCATTTTTGTCCCCGGATTTGTTGCTTTAATTTTATAAAAAGTAAACAGAAGCGTCATGCTTATGTTCAGGATCTTACACGTTTCCGTGTAATTAGTTTTTCATATTAAACCCCCGATTTTATTAGTTCATTGCATTATCAGAAGTGAACGGGATGGAGTAACTGGTGCTGTTGCAGGCAGTGTGTAGTGGGCAATAATTATAGCTCTTCCAACGCTTTGAAGAAACAGAATGCTTCATAACAAAACCCAGTCTTAATTGTTAAATGCAGTGCACACTTGTTGCTAACCTGGTGCGTGTTGTGTTCTTGTCTTGGTTTTCTCTGTCACGATTGTGAAATGGGCCTTGACCCTAAAAATTGCCCAGAAACTAAAACAAAACCAAAGAGGTGACTCAGCATTCGTGGTTTTAGACTTATAAATGTTTCCAGATCCCAAAGAATTTGATTTGATGGGTTGTAGAGTCTGCAATGTGAGGAATCAGTTTTTTAAGATTTGTTTTCTTAGGCTTGTAACCAGTCTGACAATATGGTAATGAATCTTTTGAAGTACAGAAATAATGTTTTGGTTGAGCTCAGTGCAGGGAAGAAAAGGTAGAGAGATTATTTTCTTCCTACTTGTGGATCTGCAGTGCTGTGACAGTGTGATAATGTTTAAAGGACACTTGATGGTAAACCCAAAAATCTTAAGGTCCTACTGTAATACTAAATATAGTAGAGCAGGAAAACAGTAACTCCAGGATGGTGTAGTACAACTGCAGAATTGTTATGCATTAAAAAGAAGGGAAAAAAGAATAAAAAGTGATTGCTGGATCACTTGCAGTTTTAACAGTGACAAGGGACTAATGTGAGGGCACCAAAAGAAGCACTGACTTGTTTCATGATCCACAATAGCTTATAAAACTGAAGGTAATTATCAGGCTTATATGACTACAGAGCAGCGTAAGTGACATAAAACAAGCATAGCTGGAGTTCAACAGAAATGCAGGAGATGTATTGAAAGCAGAATTTCTGAGTAGAGTGCTTAAAAAGTACTATTAATTTATGTGCTTGTCAATTATATCTGTAAATCTTTTATTACTATAAAGCCAAAGCATCATACTTTTTGTTTAATTTACTGTCCTTTCTAATTTCTTCTCATCCTTTAATTCCCTTTTTGTCTTGATAAGCACCTTTGGAGGTGGTGTGCTAAACTTGTTCTTTCCTGTATTTCATTGGAGCTCACTGAGACAGAGCATTAACTTCAACAAGAAACTGTACTTATCAAATAAAAATATGGAATTAATGCAGCAAGATGAGTACTCGGGGTAGTTTTTATTACTTTGTTTTTTCCTGGAGCCAGGCAAAATAAGCTTTTAACCAACTTTCCAGTCAGGGGGCAGAACCGAAGAGAGTTTAGGCTCTTAGACATCAGAGAACCCTTGAGAGTAGGTGGGAAAGACCCAGTTCAGGGAAAGTTTCAGTCTGCACTTGTATTCTGCTTTGGGTTCTCACAGAATTGTTACTGTGCTGTGTAGAAGAAGCCTGCAGCTGCAGAACAGGGCATCACGAGATCTGAAGTGGTGGTGACCCTCTCTGTGACGTTGTGTGGTCAGGGAGCTTTAATATTTCCCTCAGTTTATACCGGCTTGTAAGTTTTAGGAACTGCTCATTAATACAGTCATGTTTAACATGTTATGGTTACAAACAAAGACATGAATGTATGTACTCATTTCCAATTAATTTGTGTAATTATGTTTTATAATCTAGGTGTTTGCAAAGCAGAACATAGTACACTCCATTTACTGTCTGCTGTAGCTAATAAAAAATAATAGAATGAAATAAATCTTGAAACTAACTTTAATTGTAAGTATAGATTAGTTGTAAATTGTATCTTTGTTATGTTTATTTTTAATTCTGCAGTGTTGCAGGTTTGTAGAGCATCCCAATTAGTGTAGTTATTCGCAGTAATGATGAGTTAATTGCTGTAAATGCTGAATGTTATTTCTGTGACAATTTAAATACAGTACTGAGATACTTTTTTAAAATGTAGGACTAGAAATAAAGGGAAAAAGGAAATGGTGGCAGTAATGAGACTGGTTAGTTTGATAAAGATTTTTTTCAGCATTCAAAGTGATGATCTAGATAAGATGATTAAAAATACACGAAGAAGAAAGAAATATAGCAATTAAGAATAAAATCTTGGCATCTCAGCTAATACCATTATAAATACGGACACAAATAAGGTAAACCTGTGTATTTCACTATGCACTTAACTATTAATTAAGAACATTTGATGGAGTTCATCTGAAGCTGATTTCTGTTCTTGCAATGCCGTTTATTTTCTCTTGCCAAAGCCTCTTTGGCTTCACAGCTCATCTCGTGCAGGTTGGTAGCCCTCCACGTCAGCAGTGCTCCTCTGCTATCTAAGGCACTAAGTGTTGTCAGGTTTGTTTTTGCAAATATGTTTAAAGAGTAGAAAATGCCTCTGTCTTAAAAGAGGAGTGTTTTCCCTTCTGGTGAACAGTAGTAAACCCTCCCCCTTGGAAAGCTGTGTGGTATACCTGTGAGAAATGAGCTGATCCACAATGTTTCCTTGAGCATGCATGCTGTAAGAGATATTAATAGCTTCATTCAGCAGTGTCCCACTTAGAGGAACTTTGAAATGAAGTATTTCATTCTGTCCTGGTTAAATTAACCTTCCATTTTCCTCTGAAATGGCACGGCTACCTAGAGAAAATTTGAAGTGTACTATGTACATTCACACTGCAGGGGGGAAAATGGTATCCGGGGTAGTATTTATGCATTAGATATTTACTTTTCAATTCAGGATTGGTTGTGTCTCTGTTGAGTGCAGATTTGGTAATGGAAATGCCATGTACTTCTCTGTTTCATGACCTTCTCAAATAATCAGAGAAATATTAAAACTCCTGAAGACAGTTGTTGTGACATAAGTGATAGGTTGAGTTTTTACATGCAAAAGACTTTATAAAGCATCAGCAGAAATCTGTTCCTCTAATTTCTAAGAATGGTGCAGTAAGGGAAAAGCTCTTCCACTCCTCTGAGGAGTTTTTGGAGCCTTCCCCCACACCAGGAATTCACTGAGGGAATAAGGCTGAGAACAACAATGCACAAACCTGAAAGTCGCAGACATTCAGGTTCATCAGTTTGGTCCTGTTATGACAGAAATCATTACAAGTTTGATAGATTTATTTATAAAGACTTGCTTCAATATTTAAAGTACATCTATTCCAACATTGCTCATTTCAAGCTCGGCTGTGGATCAAGATGAAAGAAAAATTAAATTGTATATTGAAGAGCTGTTAATTGAACTGCACTGCATTTAGCAAGGGAGCATCAGCTTCAGGCAGTCAATACTACAGAGAATTTTTAATGCACTGTATCACTAGATTGTCAGTTTGTATTGGAGAATGCAAACAGACTGCTTCGACTGATGATAAAGCCCTGGAAACTTTTAAGTTGTTGAGGGGAGAAAATGTTATTTTGTTTTGATATATTGTGACAAAGTTGTTGGTGGAAGCAGGAACAACATTTTTTTAGGTGAATATTATTTGAATATCAAATTCTGATTGCTGGGTATTCATTCTTTTAGTGGGTAAGGACTGTACTGATTTTTCTTTACGGGAGAAAACCAAGTTCCACAGAACTCTTGGACTCGCACAAATGGTACTTTACAATTTGAGCAGCTCTGAAAGTCTCATTTAAAAATATTAGTTCTCTCCAGATATAATTCTAAAAAATAGCATATCAAAAAGCTTTAGAAATGCTTTAGAAAAATGTTATCTCTTTTTCCTAAGGCAGTGTTAATTTCTTTTGTAGTTAATCTTTTGCTCTGGAATTTAGTACATTTATAGTTAAAGATTCTTTTTAACAGCTAAATTATTTAAGCACATCTTCTGGGGTAACATGGTCTGTTTGGTGTTAAGTATGAAATACTTTTTATTTCATTTTCTTCACTGATAAAAAGGAAATAACTAGAGGCATTTGTAGAACCAGAACAGATTTAGGACTGTGGTGTTAGATTAAAGATGTGCTATTCTGAGACTTAGCTTGTTACAGTTGTCATACTTTGGGATAAAATTCTTCCTTTTGGTGTTCCTTACAGGGCTTAAAGTTCACCTTCTGAAAAAACAAAGCAAGTCCGAAACTTGTTAATAATTTTAGGTGTCAGTCTGTGGTCTTTTCCATAAATGTGGTAGGTCTCAAGTAAATGGTAAAGCTTAAAAACACCATGCATTGCTGGTGCATTGTCTTCTCTTGGAGCAGAAAGGTCTTTCCTAGAGGCTGGCTTTAGTCTGGTTCATCTTGGTGCCTCTATGGCATCTGAGGAGACTGGGAGTGGCTTTTTTTTCAACACTCAAATATTACGTAGTCAAAGAGTTTCCATTTGTATAAGGGAAGAGTCTGCATTAGTGTGAAAACATGAATGGCTTCAAAAGACCTCATTTCCCCATGGTACTGAAGTCTCACCAAACTGGTGAAAATCCTGTGACTCCAAAACCAAAACAGAGGAGCAAAACCCACTCTTTGTGAGTACCTGACTTTGCTTCATTGATCTGGGGTTCTACAGCCAAACTTCCTGCAGAGCTGGCACCTGTTTGGGGAGGTCAGAGGTCTTTAAGCAGATTTCATTCTGTAGCTGCTCTCCCTGGTAGGCTGATGTTGCTGAAGTCAGAATGGACGTTGCTTACATGCTGTCAACTTACTGCTGCATTTTCCAAATTTTTCTAGTGGTTTCCCACTTAGTAAAGTCTTGGAATATTTCTTACCATGTGAAAAATTGCAAGAAGGGAGATACTGCACGTTCTGAACACCCTATTATTTTGCCTTAGACAGCAAAAAGCTAGGGTCCAGATCAAAGGTGTGTATTTGATTTAAAGAGTATCCTGTAAATATTTGAATTTAGCCTGGTGTGCTACTAACTATATTTTTTAGAACGATTACAATTACTGAAATACTACACTTCAAAGCTGTATAAAACCTCCCTAATTCATATTAGAAGGTATAATTTTAATAGCTAAAATGTTTGTATGCAATTCAAGTTAAAATCATTGTGTTGTATGAATATTACTTTGACTATTTACTCGAAACAGTAATGTATAGCAACATACTCAGTGACTTTGCTACACTTGTCTGAGATAGTGTTTGACAACGTGAATACACATGGCAATGTTCAAGAACCCTTTACATAACAGCTTGACAATCAGAGTAATTAGGAGAATTGTCCAAAGCTCTGGTAAATGCTGTAAATCAGAGGTCAGCTTGAAATCATGCAGAAATAAACTAAAATGCCTCAATTTTATTTTTATGTAGGTAAATCCTGCATTGTCTGCGTAGTGGGCAGCTGTCTGATAGGAGGGGCTGATTCTGAGAGCCATTGTAGCAGATTTAATGTAGGACACATGGATAAATCCATTAATGTAGTTGGAAATTTACAAAAAACCTGCAATTGAGATGACCAACAACACGAGGTCTCCACAATGTGTTCTGTTTCATTGTTGGAAGAATGGGAACTTTCTTTCTGTGGAGCAAAGTTAAGTTGGGTGGCTTCCCTGTGACTCTAAGGTAGTTAAAGTTTAAATGTTAATAGGCTTCAAGAAGATGTGCATGCATGTTTTATTTTTCTTTTTTTTTTATTAGACTACCAGTTAATTTGTGCAAACTCCTCATCTCCAGGCAATCTGATTAAAAAAATGGTATGTTTCCTGTTTCTTTATGCACTGTGTAGCTGCATGAGGCAATATCTTTAAAATGTAAAAAAGCCTACAAAATGCACAGTCTGATAACAACAACAAATCTAATCTAAAGTGACAACTGGGAGACTTTCCCAGACGTTTTTCTCTTTAATGTAACATGACTTTAAATTGATGCAGCCCCACAGTGATTGAAAAACTCTCAGAGCTTGTCTCCCATGATTACATTTCTGATCTGTACAACTTAATTTTTTAACTCGGTGAATCTCACTTTTGCGAGTGAGCAGTTTGTCTCTGTTTTAAGAGGGTGAGTCTCGTGGAGGCAGAAGCAATGGAACAGTAATACTGTGAAAAGTCATATTCCTGGTACTGACCCTGGTCAGCAACATGGACTTTTTCTCTGAACGATCCAGAAGTCAGCTGGGGGGTAAGGCACTGTATTGAGTGGTGGTTTGTGCTGACCCTGTGAATTTAGTGTTACATTAACAGAATTAAGAGTAGCTAAACTTTGGGTAACTTCCCCCCTCTCAAAATACCTCTGTTAAAGCATTTTAAATCTGCTTAAGGTTCTTTATGTTTATTTCTTTTTTTTTTTATTTCCTTTTTTTTTTCTTTTTGAGTTTTATTGCAATGGGGTATCTATTACGCACTACCTTAAGCAAACAGACAAGCATAAAAACCCTGTTAGGGTTCCCAAGGTGCTTTATTGTGAAACAAGTCACTTCAAATTTAATAACGAACTGACACAGTATTTTTTGTAGAGAGAAGATATGAAGGATAAAATTACAGTATTTTTAATCATTATTCCAATATCAGTTCTATTGACATTTGGGTTTCTTGTTATAAGGTAGGTGATCAGTTGTAAAACTTTAACAGATCCACTTACCAAAGTGGCTCCTTTGCTCAAGGATACTTTCTTATATTCTCCTGTCCCTCCTCACGCTGAGTCTCAGCCTCTGGGCTGGTGGGACAGCACAGTCAAGGCAAATACTGGGGCTGTGTCTCCCCAAAGGAGATGGGAATGAGGCATCTGCAGTTAGGAATGTGGGCAAGGAACAGCGGCTGGAGGTGAAAGGAGTGGAGGAAGGTGGAGGAGGCAGCACATGGGAAAAGGACAGATGAAAAGGTCAAAACACTTACTTGATACCGGCCTCAGTTTTTGTTTTGAATATAGCTGGAAAACCAAGAATTGGTTTGTAACTTTCATAAATTGTTGAAAATTGCTTTTTTTTTGATAACCCTCATTTTATCCCAGCTTTCTCTTGATATATTTCTAGCACAGAAGTACATAAATTCTCATTTACCTTTTCATTTACCTTCAAAAATATATCAGGATTGAAGAATGATATATGTATAGCAATACTTTATAATACGCATAACTGCTCCTGGGCCTGCTTTCTAGATCTGTGTGCAGGAAAAATGGTCATGTGTAAGAAGAAATGTCCTGTGGTCAGTTTTGTAGTACAAATTCTAAAAATCTGTTATTTATTTCTTTATTGTTTCTCTCAGAAGCAGAAAATTATGCCCGTGGGTAGATGCAGTGGTTGGTTGATATCAGTTGGAAATAAAAAGAAATAAAAGCCTTTGAAATGTAGTAGCTGTGTTTTATATCAGTGATGCATCAAACTGTGTTGTACTTATGAGATTGTGCCTGACTTATGCCAGGGTAGAGCAACTGGGGTTTCAGAAGACTGTGGATTTAATCCATAAAACAGTGGACAATGTGCAGGACAGGCAATAGGCACAACAGATAAACTTCCTGAAAGAGAAAGCAGTGAGGAGAATGTTGTAGTCCTTAGGAACATTTCAGCTGCCTTGATTAAAGCTCTGGAGGTGCTGGAGGGAAAAAATGGAGTAACAATTCTATTAGGACATCAAATTTTGGAACAGTGCAATAAAATGTAAACCAGGTGAAAATTTAAGATATCAATTTAAGATATCTAATATTATCTTTTGCATAAGGTTTAGTAACCAAGCATTTTATTTGACATGTTCATTGCTTGGAAAAAAAAAAGTGCTATTTTGTGATCTATGTCTTAGGGTATATCTTCTGATGATGATGATTTCAATCTTGATTTCAAATCCCTCCTCTAGTTTAGTTTGCAAATGCGAGCAGGTTGTTTCTGCTTTAAGAGGATGACTTTCATTGATGCAAAACCAGTGAAACTGTAATACCGTGAAAAGTAATATTCCTGATAGTGATCCTGGTCAGCAACCAGGATCCATCCAGGAACCATAACCTACTTATAAGAGTATTATTTCATAGTACATCTAAACTTAATTAATAGAGTCATCAGGACAGTGGTTATTCTGCCAAAATGGTCAAGTCATTGGCCAAAGTGAACGTGAATCTGGAGGCTTCCTGACAGGCATCCACAAATGCCTGGAAATTACAGCCATGCAAACATGCCAGAATGCACATCTGTATTATAAACTAGTCAAACTACTTCATCTGTTTAGTTGTAGAAATCTGGTGTCTTTAAGTCTTAAGAAATTTGTTACCAAAAAGGTCAAGTTCTATTTGTAAGAAAGTAGCGAAAACTTTGCCATATGCAGAAGGATTTTTTGGGATCATTACTTTTTTTTCTTAAGGTAAGTAATTATGTTCCATTGTATTTAATTTTGTTTGAGAAATTAAACAGTTCAGTGTTTAATGGGCTTTTTTTCTCTGTGACTTCTGCTTTATTTAAGCATAACCTTTTCTCTTCATGGTGCCAGTTTGTTTAAGGTCCATTCTGGTGTGGAAAAAGCTGGGGAATCAACATTGCATTTCAAGTAGTTCAGCTGTGTCTTTGGTGTCTGTTTCAAATTGTGTCCAGTTCCGTTCTTCAGTCACTGGACTGGACTCATGAAGTCCTATATGGAGTTGGAATGGATTTCTTTTTCCTCCAGTGCTGAACAACACTGGAATTACTTGCAAGTTGTCTTTCATTCTCTTTCCCTGCCAACTTCTAGAGGAGGGATATGATCAGGGAATATGAATAATTGGGATTTCTACCTGTACGCCTATCACTAGGTCCCCCACGCCTAAAAAGAAGCGTCTTAGCAGAGCTGCTTTTGGTGGTGAGTTGGTGCAGATTCTTGCACACAGACTTTCTCCATCCTGTCTCTCATCCTGTGTCAGCAGCCTGTGGGGTTTGCATTTTGAGACCTCACCTAACCCATCTTTACCAAGGTGACTGTGGGTTTATCTGGATTCACCCTCCAGGATATTTTTAATTAGATATAAACGAATGAATACATTACTTTAAATTATTTTGATGAAAGAATTCTTACACTGTCATTAACAATGAGTTAAATGAGCTAAAACTTCCCTCTAGTTCCCTATCTTTTGATGAGGAAACAAAGCAGTTCTTTGCATGATTAAGATTTGTGGTATCACGCCTGAAATGAGAAGCCATAATACATGCTTTATAATTTGTGTAGGTTTTTTTAACTCCTACATGACCACTCTTCCTTTTGTGCCTATTTTTACAGCTGGTTTTGTTATGTTTTCCTTGGATTTGAGATGCTGACATCATAAGTTTGTATCTGTGTTTTTATTTTTCCTTTATTGCTAAGGAGGTTGTTTGATTCCTTAGGCACCTCAAAGGGAGTTGACATTAAGAATTCCTGAGGCTCTTTAGAAACTTCAGATCTGGTTGGTTTTAGACCCGTTAGACTGACTATGAATTTTTGATAGTTAGTCATGATTAAGACTTAGCAAGGTGTGTGAAAACATGTGGAAAACCTCAGGGCAACAAGATAATCCCTTCAGTCATTTGAAGAGTGCCGGGAGTTCAGAAAGCTGATTTCCAGTAGCAGTTTTACAGTATTTTACTGACATTACCATACAGCAGCAGTTTGAACAACATATACAGAGGCAGTTAGAGAACCAATGCAGGTTATTTCTCTTGGAGAAAGATGATTATTCCGGCAAAAAAAGAAAGGGATTAAATTTTGTTATTGGTAGAGCTCTTGGCCAAATCTCAGAATATGTTATACTGTAACAGCATGGTTTGAGTTGTTGACCTCTTCGGTATTTCTAATTGTTTCTGCTATAATACCTCCTCAAAGAGTTTAGGCAAAAGAGCTGTCCATGCCAAGTGTCAGCTGCCAAAAAAAGTTATCAGATGGTCTTTAATATCTTGAGATATTTGATAAGAAAGGTGTAATCATTTGCCTTATGGATTTTGATTCATCTCTGTTCTAACCTCAGCTTTGCGACCATGAAAAATCATTAAATATTGCAAGATTCAGAGTTTTCTCAGAAAAGTTGCAGATGCATTATTATATCCATCATTTTTGTGAATGGAAATTGATCCCTGTATCTTGGAGCGCTGGACTCATCGTGCATCATTTTGAGTGGCTGGTTTGGAGCAGAACAACTGAGGTGGAATATTTGGGATCAGTGGGTTGTTGACATGGGATATTTTCCTGTTGGCTGTAATCCAATCTTGAGCACAATAAAAGGCAGCATAATTGGCTTGAACTGCGGGTCTGAAGATGGCAGGTTATTTAAAATATTGGGTAACACAAACTGGAGCACTAATACCTTAAGAGTAGCAAAGGTGCATATTCTGCTAAATAAACTTCAGTAATTACTTTAGGGGGTTTTCCTCTGCAACATTGTAATTTTTCTAGTTTATATTCTTCACAGACTGCTGACCACAGTGACAGTTTTGCTGTTCTTGTATAAAATAACTCACACATGTGTGCACCTGGTCTTCATTACTGTTACATTGCATATATGGTAATGGCAGAATGGGAAATTTTCTTTTCTGATTTCTGCTGATGACGCCTTGTTTCAGGCACAGCACTTTACAAATACATTGTTCATTAAGTGTCAGTATCCATTAAGCAGCACTAACAGGCAGAAGGACTGTACAAAACATTCTCATAATTTTCATAACAAGAAAGTATTTACTGTTAAAGACTAAAAAAACCCCAACAACCCTGCTCTAACTTTTTTGAACTGTCAACAATATGAACATTCATGTTTTACCTTATCAAGGCAAATATATTTGCAATAACAAAGCATAAATATGCAAAAAACCCTTTGAAAAATAGTATCCACCTGTATAAGCTACTGACTAAACAGAGCAGGAACACTGACAACCCCAGTTTTAAAAAGTTAATCTTGAAAGTGTAATTGCAGGTGTGGTGATTGAAATCTGGTTTTGGCTGAGCTCAGTTGCATCTTTTAGTATGCTATGGCTGATTTGACCCACTGCATTTTAGAAAATCTTTATTCTCACTGATTCTGGGTTTCTTGCAGACATTTTTGCCAGAAACGCGTGATTGTGAGAAGTTACTTCCAGACCTACAAGTCACGCATCCGACTGCCAAACAAAAGTGGAGTGGGGAGTTGCCTGGCTGGGTAAAAGCAGGGAAATGTGGGGACTTCTTGTCTCTAGAGGGATGCCCATAAGGTCTGGATCCGTGGAGGATCTCTGCCGAGCACCTTCTCTCCCGGAGATGAGACGTGACTGCAGCACCAGGAGCTGGCAGGGTTTGGGCTGCGGCTTTTAACCAGTGGTGGGTTTGCTCTCTGTTCCGTGCGGAGGAGATGGGTTGTGCTCGAGCCAGGATTTCTGTGTCACCACGAGATGTCACTCTTTTGTCAGGAAAAAGTCTATCCAGTGGCATGAATATCTGGAAAATAAATTATGTAGCCCTAAAAGGTGAAAATGCAGGAATTTAAGGAAGAATATTCTTTAATGCTTTCAGTTGGATCATGTGTATTTAAGTAGGCACAGTGTACAGGCATTAACATCATTATTTCCAGGTTTGTTAGTGTTCTAGTTTTTCAAGCTGGAGGGACTGTAACAGGATTTAATTCGTTTAAAAGTCAGCAAATATTTGGGCTCGCAACATGGCAGCTGAGATGGATCAGTCTTCGTTGTAATCTTATTTACGAAATTAGAAGATGCTTAAATATCTGTGTCATGTAGCCTTTTGAAGAGTGGAGTGTGGAAATCCCCAGCGTCCGGCAGTCACGCTCCCCACTGACATGGAGCAATAGTGACATCCTGTGGGAAAGGTTTAAAAGGGAGACAAACAAAAGCCTGCTCCTGGAGTCGTCCTGGATTCTGCTTGGATTTGTCCATGTCATCTTTTTGTATTTTGAAGCCAGCATCTCAAAAGTAAATTAATATCCATTGTGAACTGTGATTGGAACATCACAGCTTTTTGTGCTTTAATTTACACTGTTTTGGGGTACTGAATTATTGATTTACATTACAGGAGTGCTCATGTTTGACTTTGATCAGAACACAAAAATTTAGAGCTTTTAAAACCAATTTTGTGATTATATTGTTTCCTAATGTGGTAGGACATGTTACACATGTATTTTGCTCTAAGACTAAAGATAACACATAGATTTTAGTATATCTTTAAATGGGGTCCAAGTAATCAATTTAAATTCTTTTTTAAACTATTGTTTAAATTAAAAGCCATGAGAAAAATATTTTTTATTTTTTTGGCCAAAAAATTGTATATTAAATTTAATAGAAATGTGAGCTCTGAACCTTAAAACCTGGTTCTGATAACAGCAGTAGTGACAGACATTCCAGTATTTCTAGCTAGATACAAAATTATATACTTGTACAACAAGATTGCAACAGAAATTAAAGGAATTGGAACAATGTTATTGGAATGATGAGACTTTGGCTGCAGAGTAATCCAGGTGCTTCTAATTTCATCCCTTTATTAGCCTTTTTTTTTAAGCACGGATTTAGAAACTGCTCTGATAGTTTTAAAAAGAGAAGTATTTGCACCTTGTATTGTAATTCACCGCATGTCTTACAAGAGGAAATATAAAACTAATATTTCTGTACATTTTTTCCTGGTTTTAAAAATAGAGATGGGTAAAATTGCAGCACTATCCCCATGTGAAAGGATTATTTGCACATCTGTCTAAGGTTAGTACCTCCTGTGTGGTTATCAGCATCCTTCATTGTGCTTGCTGAAAAAGGGCCAGATGATGAGTGGCGCCTTGCAAGATTAACTTTGTGTTGGTAGTCATTAAACAGTGGGAATTTCTACAAACTGGCAGTTTGGGATACTGAAAAAAAGAGGAAAAAATTGAGACAGAGTATCATAAAGGTTGCACATACAGCATCTAGAATAGACTGGGGCTACTGGCAACAAGTGTGGTGGAACAGTTGGTGAACAGATGTACAATAAATAACTGTCAGGAGGTAAACTGACACCTCTGATATCCAAAATTGTACTAATCCAGGATTAACAAAACAGTTGAAGTAGAGGTATCACTCTGTTTCAAAGCAGGTTCAGTCACTACTGAAGGAAAGCACCCTCTGTGTTTTGACTGAGGGATGTGTGAAGCCCCAGCAGTGCCTGTGTCCTTCCTAACACTTTGCAGTGGCACCGACAAAGCTAATTTAAAACAAGTCTGCTAAATGTGGCTTTAACCATTTTTCTGGGGCGGCTTAAACATGTCATTAACTTCAAAGAGGTGAGGGGAGGATTCTTTGCACATGCATGTGAAGGACTATAAAAATGATTGGCAAGTTGAAATTAAATTTTGAATATTTTTGTGTAATCACCGTTAATTTGGTTTTGCAAACCCATTCCTGGCAGATAGCTGTGGGAACCAGATGGCTAAGTTGTGTTGACTGGAAGCAGATTTTCAGATGCTTTTTACGGAAGCTCTCTATAATTGATTTGCTGGCAGATTAAGAGTTACTCATGAGATGTGTTTTGTTTTGCTCCTCTGTTTAAAAAAGTATACTGTGTTATGCAGCTGCACTTAAATTTTTGAATCAGAAAATAACATCAGTTGTGGTGAGGATGTTTGGGAGCATAGAAATACTCGAGAAAGATTTGAAGATTGAGAATGAGTAGCCTAATGAGTCAAATCCTAAAGCTTCTGCTCAGATTTATGAAACATTTTTATTGAATTTTCTGTTCCAGCTGATAGAATTTCATTCTCTGAAGACTTAAACTATTTAACTGAATAAATGTGATCATTTTCATTATGCAACTCTGATCTTGTGCCTTTTGTTGTTGTTCGGGATTATTTTATCAGAGTGCTTTTTCTTTCATGTATGAAACCAGTTCAAACTAAGCTTATCATTCAGAGCTGTGTTTGAACACTTCTGCAGAAGGAAATGGCAAAGCTGAGACTTTCTGTGCTTTGGGACTGCTGAAGTTTACATGGATTCAAGAGGAACTGGTCAGATGGAAATGTAATACAAAAATGGTTAAACAACAAGTACTGTCTCTGACTCTGGATGTCCTAAGCTTAAAACTTGTTTGAGAGTAGGAGAGTATCCCAAGGCAGTGTCATATTTTTGTATTCTTCCTTAGGCATTAGAGAGTGAGAACTCTGCTTCTGTGAATATATGGGTATAGTCTTTAATTATATATGATATATTTATTTTTGCCTCGGGATCTCTGTCACAGCTTGTGCAGGCAGGATTTAAAAATTCGAGGGACATCATGGCAGTGTGTGTTGTGGTAGGAAAGATGTTAGTAGCAGGATGGGTGACTGTGAGGTCTAGTGAGGGCTTGTCTTGCTCCCTCTTGAGCATTTAAATTGGTCTTTATTGCAGCCAAACCTCTTCTTCCCCATGACATAAATCTGCAAATACGATATTAAAAGAATTGGTTTTCTTCTTGGGGATCACAGAATGTTTTGAGTTTGTTTCTGATCCAAAGCTTTAATTTAATTTAAATTTTAATCACGTTCAAAAGAAAAACCGTAGAAGAAAATGTTTGTTTAAAGCACATTTAATTTTTGTTTTCTTTTGTGGTTCTTTCCTCCTTAGATGATTGTGGGATTATGTGCGCCAGGAAATATTCTTCCTGTCTTGTCAGAAACCTGTCAAAACTTCATAGTAATATACTAAGTACTTGAAATAATATTAGTGTTTAGCAGAAAATGGGTCTGCCTATCTGTATAGTGCAGTAATGGATGTGCACAGCTACAGCGAGTACGGGGGCTGTGGAGAAGAAAGTAATTTTAAGAAAGAAAACATACAAAGCCAAAAAAGCTTCTCATCCAGTGAATGCTAATGAGCTGGCTGCTTTTTGTGGTGAAAGGCATTAGTGTCTACTGGAGTTAGAATGGGGGCCCAATAATTGCTCTGACTTCAGTGATGAAAATCTCAGAGCTCCTTGTGGCTGCAGAGATGGGAGATGGCTGGGACCCAGTTCTTTTGCAAATCTCCTGGTTGGGTTTCAGAGGTAGTCAGAGTTTCAGGATATTTAGCTTGTATCTGGAAAGTACTTTGTGCCTTATTGTAGTTGACATTATTCATTTAGAGGTTAACTTCAGTTTTATTGGATTATTTGTTATGAAAGATGACCCTAGATTTCAAAACTTCGTAAAATATGGTTTTGTATACTGTTCCCAGCAGCCATTTAAATTAAAAGCTGATGAGCTCTTGGAGATCTAAGTTAAACATTTTTGCATTATTTTTAACTTAATTGGAAGTTGATATACTGTGTTTTTGACCTGGTTGCTGCAGAATGCTACATTCTTTGGCAAATATTAACCACTGTGTGTGGTCTAAATAGATATTCAGCTAACATGGACCAAGCCTTGCTCTGGTAAAGATATCTCTTTCCACACATTTCCTAAGCTATAATGAACATTTTTATTAGTGTCTTCTCAAAACACCACAAAGCTCCAGTAAAAATAGAGCACAAATCCATTTGTACACAAAGCATTTAGCATGAAACCTTCATTTTAATTCTGTTCTTTATTGTAGTGAACATTGTATTGTTCATTTTCAAAGCAAAAGATTCAAAATTTTAAAGTAATTTACTTCATCGTGTTAGAGGTACTGTTTATGGCAACCTTTCTTTTTCTCCAAGATCAGTAAAATCATACAATCTTTGCAAATATAATATCTTTATCATATAAAATGTCTCTGTAAAACATGCTGGCCTTTTTTTCCAGAAATCACATTTTATCTCTAAAGTCATTGGCTGGATCAGAAATTGCAGAACATGCTGAGCACCAAGGTTAATGGTTCTACTGTAGATAATTCTTTAAGTGAATACCTTTGCAAAGGTTTGACTCAGGGGAGAATATTTTATTGATACTCCCCGTATGAACTAGGGGAATATGGGTAGTTGCAATATTAGTAAGAATTCTACATGGTACTATTGATGACTTTTTAGAGAGGGTGGGTTTTGGTTTTAAATGTACAAAGGCTCTTGATGTTGCTTGTATTTTCTACGGGAGCGCAGACGAATTGTTATTTAGTGTCTTGTGTGTCATCATCTCCAGGAAAATGGGTTTCAGAAACCTTAATTTCATAATTTGTTTCAAAGTTGTAGCTATAGATCAAGTTTGAAAAACATAATGCTCGTTCCCAATGTACTTTTAAATTTTTTTATTCTCCCAATGCCTTTTTTTTTTTTTTTTTTTTTTTTTTTGTGGTATGGGTATCTCAGTCTCCAGCCCCCTTTTAATTCAGCCTCTCTTTTGCCTGAACAATAAAGGCACGCTATAGATAACAGCAAAACATAAGATACCTGACAATATATGTTACACTGCAGATTAAAATCTGGCCTTCAAGGAAAAATGACCTTGACCTTGCCCTTGCACTGCAGGAAGTTCCTCCACTCTTTGGAGACAGAATTCACTCCACTGGTGGCTGGTGGGTTTGACTCCTGTCTCCATCAGATCCATCTCACCGTGGTGTTCCTGGTGTCTGACCGTCCCTCCTCACACAGCTCATCTTTATCTCCCGTATGTTTTTGTGTTCATCTGACAGATATTCTGTATTTGCTCTTTCCCTTGCCCTCCCTGTGGCACACTGAGTGCTGCTGGAGTGTGAACCTAAAGTAGGCAATGATAAATGAGAAGAGGAACAAGGAGATTTTCAAGTTAAAATACCTTCAGGCTCAGACAATGGAATCCACAGTAGAATTTGAGTTCTTTGGTAGTCACTGGAAGGACTGAAGGAAGAAGTCCTTCCTGCGAGGGTGGGGAGGCCCTGGCACAGGGTGCCTGGAGAAGCTGTGGCTGTCCCTGGATCCCTGGAAGTGTCCAAGGCCAGGTTGGACGGGGCTTGGAGCAGCCTGGGATAGTGGAAGGTGTCCCTGCCCGTGGCAGGGAGTGGAAGTGGATGAGCTTTAAGGTCCCTTCCAACACAAACCATCCTATGTTTCTATGATTGGTTATTTGGTAGCTTTGGAAATGAGGAATGGAAATACTTCCAATTTTTCCATGTATAAGGAAAAGCTGTACGTGCTATTTGAAGATATATTTTTCTTTGATTCTCTTTCCTTTCCTTAAGAGCAGAAGAAAGTTTGACATCTGCCCACCCCTTTCTCTCATGATCAGATTGGGTTTGGCTTCTGTTGTTTACCTTATTTCCAGAATTATAAATAGGATTTAAGGTTCTTAGCCTAACCTTAAATCTATACAGGGAGCAGTGACTTCTCTGGTGCTTGCTGTCACTGAGATAATGTATTGCAAGCTGTCCTGGGAGAAGGACACCTGTCAATATTAGCAGTTATTTTTTGCATCTTCTTTTGTTTATACTAACAAGACAATGGTCGCAATTTAATTTTATTTTCTTATCAGACAATTCTTTTTGACTGCTTACAAACTTTTTTTTTCAATTACTCCTTCAGCTGCATCAAGTATTCTTATTATCTTCCACTACTGAAATTTAAAGTTGAGAAGTGTACTAATCATTCTTTTAGCAGACTGTTACGTAATGTTCTTGTCTGAAGATTAATGTGCAAGATTTGGGAGACTTTCTTTCAATAATATGTAAATATGTCAGATTAAACCTGTCTGTTGAGTTTTCTTAGAATGGGAATATTTCTAGTAGCAGTATCAGAGAAGAAATCCAAACTCATTAAATATGAGGTGGTACTTTATGGAACAGCTCTTCTGCGATGCTGAAATCAGTGGGAGCTTGGCAGGGATTTTAGTTGAAACGGTTGGGATAAGACTGATGCTTATGCACTATTCTTTTAAATGTCATTTTCTGTTTGTAATATTAAAT
This sequence comes from Gymnorhina tibicen, assembly GCA_013399875.1. Classification (NCBI taxonomy): domain Eukaryota; kingdom Metazoa; phylum Chordata; class Aves; order Passeriformes; family Artamidae; genus Gymnorhina; species Gymnorhina tibicen. The sequence goes on along the minus strand of VXAZ01005267.1, from coordinate 4,080,746 downwards.
AAAAAAGGAAAATGAAGACTCAAATCTGCATGAAGAATTTGACAGTTCATGGTGAAAAGTTCACTGTCTGCTCTGGCTCATTCAAAAATCACAGCAAACCAAAAGTCCCTTAAGGGGAGTGGCCTGCAGGTGATCTATGATATTTACAGAAAGAAGAGCACAACTCTAACTTCTGTACCAAATTTCAAATGATGAGGGTTGGGGAGAGCACAGATGTACCCGAAGGTGTGAGCTGTGTTCATCTGCTTTCTATTCTTAAAGCATATACAGGGCTGCAGCCTACATATGTTTGTCTGAGTGATTAATGGCTTGTATCCATACATTAGAACTGAGAGTATTAAGATTTATATCTTTTTGTTTTGAAAAGCAACAGCAAGCCCATAAATGCATGCTAAATGTACTCCATCTGATGAGCATGTGACCTACAGTGGACATTTACAGTAAATGACTAGAGCCATTTAGAGGTTTTTTTTTTAAAGCTATTAAATATATTTTAAAATGTCATAAGATGTCATGAGTCATGGATGTAAAGATGATATTTATATTTATCAGACACTTTGAGGACAGAAAAGATCTTACCTTTGTACCTCTTTCTTTGCTTTCTAAACTGGTGAATGTATTGTGAGAGGAGAGGTCAGGATAGAAAAATACAGGTAGTGAGGGTCCAACATTTTTCATGGTGTTTATTTACATAGTTTGTTCCAAGTGCCATAAGGATGGCTGATAAATGCTCTAAGTTATGAGGGATTTAGAATATCTAAATTAGGTGTTGAGGGGAGTTGTCTGAAACCTGCTAATCGGAGACAGCATGAAGAGACAGTATGGAAGAAGTTTATATAGCTTTTCTTTTCCTTCTAAATAAGGTACTAAGTGTATTCCAGGACTTTTGGAAATGTTCTAGCTCTATGTCCTTCAGTACCTTATCCCAGAGGGCATTTCCAAGGCCATGCCTGCTGGTTTCGAGCTCGATGGGAGCTGACCCTGAGTGCTGGGTTCCCTTCCTTTGGACACATGTTCTCTGTGTTCATTGCACGCACTCCTGCCTTCTTAGAGCTTCTCTTCGTATTGACACATTCTGGGGTTTTTTCCCCAGTCTGGTGTGTAACAGTATGTGGAAAACCAGAAGCAACAGTGGGTCCAGCGCTGGGCCTGAGTTACATCCAAGTGACTTCAGCACTGTGAAACTGTGTTCAAAAGCAGCTGTGCCCACGGCCTCGCTCTGCAGTTCGTGTAAACATTGACAGGTTCGATGCACATCTGTACGGCTCGTGTTTGAGGAGGAGACTGGTCAAACACAGACTTGTAACTGGTACAGAAAACCTGTGCTTTTGAACCATCAGGGTTTTTTTTCTGGGATAGGTACAAACCTGTTCATAAAGAAAAATATTTGAAGAAGACACGGAGGATTTAATTTACTGGCTGTCTTACTCAGCCAGCCAAATAGTACTGTTTATTTCAGTAGCACTCCTTCTCAATAGAAATCCTAGGTTACTTCAGCAAGCTCAGGCAGTGGAATTTTTTTTATGCTTTTTTTTTCTGCTGTCTTGTACAAGTTTGTGAGAAATCTTCAAACAAAGCATTTTTTTAAGAAGTTGCTTTAAAGATTTGTTGAAATGTTTTTTTCATAGTCTATTTATTTTTTTCCAATGCTATTGATGGATTTAAGGTATTTGAACTGTCAGTGAATTAGCTGTATAAGAATGTTTTAATGATACAAGGGGGTATTGGATGACGGCAGACTTTTTTAGCATCTCTGAACAGCGCAAATTGCCAACATCTTCACATTTCTGTAAGGAGAACCTGCTTAAGGCCCAGTGGGGTTAAGAATGTTGTTTACTCTACTCTTGACTCTTGCAGTATAACAATAAAAAAGTGATTAAAATTTAAGTAGTCATGAGAGATTTTTGCTATATCTAATTTCTTGAATGCTGGTGTGCATTAAAAGTGGATCATTGCATAATACTGTTGTGGTAAGTATTACTGTATTACCTTGTTTAGCAACCAGCAGAAATAAGAACAGTAATTTTGTGATAAGTAGTCTTGTCTAAATGTGCTGAGTTCAAAAATTGTTTAGCATTAAGGTTGTGTTAATTGCTTCCTCTGTAGGTTTTATTAATAATAGAGATATTAATAGATCTCTATTTTGAAGTAGTTAACATACCACAAAAATCTTTTGCAAGACAAAATTTGATGCTGAGTTTCTCACATCAGAAAGCGTTTTCTGCTTCTGTTTGGGAAGGTTAATGATTTCCATAGATTTCACAAGGAAAGCAAGAGAGATGCAGTCTTTTTTCAGTGTCTTTGCTTTCATCACGAAAGAAAGAGGTATCTCTCCAGCTGTGGGTGTGGAAGGGTGACTCTTTCCTTCGAGGGCACGTGGGGTTGCAGTTATCAGGGAAGCCATCCAGCTCTCTTGTGTAGGTGCTGTGGGATTTGGGCTTTATAAGCGTAGAATGTGCATTCCTAAACCTCAGTACACAACAGCATCTCTGCGTGGACCAGATCGTGCATGCACTGAAAAGTGGAACAGCAGAATTAGGCATTATTTTGAATCAGCTGTTGGCCTGTATTGCTCCATCTGCATGTCCGTGCTCTGTTTTTCCACATTTTCTTTTGGATGAGTCAGAGCAGGGGTGGTAGAGGATAAATAAGCAGAGGTATCCTGTGCAATACCTCCTGCTAACTTTCCTGATTCTTGAAAGCCATGCTTTAGTGTCTGGAACTGAACGGTGGAAGTGTGTGGGACAGCTTTATTTACTTACACCTCTTTGCTTTATGGTCTTTGGAAGAGGTTCCCCCTCACCATGTTTACTGCTTTGTAAAGTAAATCTTTGATTTACTGTAGCCGTCACAGTCTGTTAAATAACTGCTTTCTTTGTGTGGAAAAAGCACTTCATTTTCTCACTCCCCAGGTCTCCCCAGCCCACAAAGTGTGAATTCCTTGTCTGTGTTTGAATCTGCTTTTTCACTGGTTTCTGACAGTTTATTACGTACTTTGCCATTATTAGGAAGATGATGTAAACTGTAAATGGATCACATGTAAGCAGTGCTTCCAAAAATGATAATATTTTACTTCCTTAGTTTTTTCTCATTACAATGTTCTTGCTACCATTACTGTGTTAATCATTTCTTATATATAAAAAGCTTTCTGAAGCAAGACAAACATCTCTGTATAAGATGAACATTATCTCTTTTCTCTTTAAATGACTCAGTACCAAATAGGATCTGTTAAGGGTTGGACATTGCAAGGACATCAGACTAAGGAGAGAGATTTTCTGAATACCAGAATTGTTGAAACCACCGGGACAAGCTTTTTTGAGATCCTGTTCCAAGAGAGACAGATACAGACCCTTTCTGACTCACATGCCAGTACCTGCTTTGCCAGACACACCAAACCAGACTGTGGCCATCTGAAACTGTGTTATTGAGTTCAAATCTCAGAATTTTGCAGTACCCAAGCGAGCCTCATCTCTTTTTGTGGCACATGAAGTCAAGCTGAAGAATTACGTCGAAATGATAAGTTAGATGTTGTTGCCAAATTAAGATATTTCACATTAAATGTTTTTCTAAATCCATTTACAGGTTTATTTGAACAGTCTGCCTGGATTAATGGGAACCGCAATGGTTTAATTTCTCTATTTGTCTTCTTATGTCCACTATGAAAGTGTGTCCTTTGAGCTACTTTAAGTAGGAGATAGGTTGTCACAACTGGAATTTGTTCTCTTGTGCTGTACAAAGATTTTGCAGGAAAAAAGTTTGATCTGAAATTGTAGATGTTTCCTCTAAACAACAACCAGACACATCAAGCAGAAAATTCTGAATGTCTGATGGCGTTCTTGCAGTTTTTATTTTTTTAATATAAATTCTTATAATACAAACGCACCTGCTTCAAATGGTTATACTATATGTGTGTTGAATATCTACAACTCAAATGGATCTAATTACTCTTGATAAAATCTCAAGCAAAATTAAGATATGATTGTACTGTAAAATGGCCTAGAACAGCATTACTTTGAAATATTCATTAACATAAGAGAAAAGAGAAAACCTTTAGAGCCCAGAACATTTCTCTGAGGACACAGGCAGTTATTTTATTCTGCGTTAGTTTCACTGATGGCACATTGTTAAACACAACGAGTTACAAAAAATTACGAAGAAATTTGTATTTTAGCCACTGTTTTTCAGTTGTGCAATGTGGAGATGTTTAACATGAAGATGCCTCCATTCTCAGATAGAATGGCTTTATTTAAAATTGATTAGGAGCAATTCACAGCAGCCTGCCAAATTGCTAATGGAAGCCATTTGAATCAATTCTCTCATATAATTTAAATGCCATTTCACTGCGTATAGTTTAACCAGGAAAGAATCCCAGCTTGCAGCCAGTAAAATTAATTATTTATTTTTCTTTTCATAAATATTTTCTTGGTCCAAAAAAAAAGTAAAATCAAAATAAATGCTTATACGCTGAAACTTTTCCAGGGTATGCACACTTCAAATGGCTAATTTGAGAAATGCCATAGTATTATTTTTACTTACGTACGTCAAAAAGCATTTTTATCTACATGTCAGGTGTTTTTCTTACCTGATAGCTTTTTGTGGAGTATGCATTTAAGGCTAAATTACAAATTGGATTCTGCTGTTAACTGAGGGGCCTATTCAGCAAAAATTATATATAGGCTTTTCTCAGAAGGTCGTGGGATCCATCTTTGCTGAGGTGATGAAGCGGGGAACTCCTCTTGGCCCCAGCATCCCTTCTGTCCTGATCTGCCTGGGTATCCCATGGGGGAGTCGTCTGGTGGCAGAGAATTCATTGTGTGAGGTCTGGTGTTCGCTGCAGCACTCTCATCCATCACTGAAAGATTGTCCTATCTAGGGGTTAATTTTATTGTTATTTGCCTGAAAATCAATTGAATTAAACTTGAGAACTAATGGTATATTGCCCTAGTTTAAAAAGAAACATTCTGGGGTTTGGCTGCTATTGGCTGAGATTTTGCACTGTCAGCGCGATGCAGGAAGAATATCTTTTAATTTCATGCTTTGCCCACTCACCTAGTGCACTGCCAATTGCAACCACTGCAGTGCCAAACAAGTGAAAATATAGATTGCATAAAAATATAGAGGAATGTTGATGCTGCAACAGCAGAGGAAGTGCATTACAGGGACTGCTACTCTTCAGACGGAAATAGCAAATTGAAATAGTTTCTGGTTGTCCTTCACTGCTGTCCCTTGTGACTTAGAGAACCCAAGAACAAACAATGGTGCTCTTGGGTTTTTTTTGCCCCCCCTTAGTATAAAAAATGTATTTCAGTTTCTTTTCCTCACATATAGTGATGCATATTGTAAGAGTTAAAATATGTCTGAAAATTAATCAACCCTCAGGTGGCCTTTCCTCGCGGGAGTTGATACGTAAAGTTGACCTCAAAGTGTAGTAATAATATATGTCAAAGATATTTAGCAGGCTTTTGCCATGCTCCTCTGTATTGGTATGGTGGGCATATGACTGTGCTGATTATGGACCTGAAGGCTTTTCCCCTGCAAAATATGTGTATCAAGTCAAGAAAGGTCAACTTGCAATAAGAGTATTTAAGAAAGGAATCTTCAGCTGCATTGGCCCAGTTGAAAATCTAATACCTATTTAAGCAGCAAGGTCTTATAAATAGCCTGGTGAACATATTTGAGAGACTGAAATTTCATGAGTAAAAAGGGGAGAGAAAAACTTTAATAAGAAAATTTATTGAAAATATGGGAGAATCCTTAGTTCTGAATGCAAACCAAAGCACTTAAATGTCAGATATCCTAAAACAGAGGAGTAGCTAATATGTGAAATGATTTGGCTGCAGGTTTTTTTTTTTATCATGGTAAGAAAAGCTTTATGGTAATGGGACTGTGCTAGGGTTTCGGGTTTTGGTTTTTAGTTTGTGGTGGTTTTTATTTTTTTTAGTGATTTCTGCCCCCATTTTTCCCCCAAGGAGAGTTACTGCATTTATAACATTAAAGTTAAGAAAGGCAAGTGGTCATGGCAAAGGTGACCAAGAGGAACCAAAAGGAAGTCAGGCCATTTGTTTGGAATATAGGAATTTTGAACAGGGATTGAGCTCTTGTAGAGCCTTGTAGAAGGGACCTGCCCTTCCCTCAAAGAAACCCCACTGTCCAAGGGGGTTGTACCATATTTCCCTTTCTTCTTTGAGACCATGATAGTTTTCTAGAAAAAATAGTTCCTTAACTGTATCCACTGGCATTTTAAGACTAATAAATAATTCTTCACAGTCACTCAATCACTGCCAGTGCAGACTTGAAAAGGTAATTTATTTTGCAGATAGACACCCCTGACAGCACTCTGGAGGCCATCCTTTCTGACATAACCACTTTCAAGAAGCCGAGAATAAAATATCCTGCTTGACCAGGTTTTGATGTAGTGAAGCCACTCCTTGATAGAGAAATCTAATCTGTACTCTGGGGAGGGAGGGGGCCTCTGCCACTGTCCTTTTTCATTATGATTTCCTGTCCTGTTAACCAAGGAAAGGGTCAGTAATGCGCTCTCCAAGCTCATCACTTCACACACCAGCCAGGAAAGGAGAAACTGTGTTCATCCAGTGTGTTCATGTGTTTTGTGTGTACCATGGGATGTGTTAACAGGAAATGGTCACTGAAGTGAACAAAGAGGAGTAAAATGCTTTTTTATTTGTCAAAATTAAGAAACGATAAAAAAGAAGAAATGATAAACATTTGGGAACACCAAACCTGGAGGAACCCATAGATTCTTGATGTGGGAATGATGGTGGGATAGAAAAGAGAAAAACTTAATTAATGGGGGAGAGCTGAGTGAGCAGACAGATTTTGGAGAAAAATAGGTGACCTAGTTTGGTATCACAAAGCATAATTTTCATTTTAGCTGTGAGGCATTAAAATGGCTAACATTTCACAAAATGGGCTGTAGATCATACAATCTTTCCTGAAGCCCATTGGTAGAAAAGTTTAGAAAGTGCTGTCTGTGTTGAAGAAAGTCTTTCAAGGACCTGGGCAGTACCTCTTGCTCTTTCTCTGCTTGTTTCCCTGCCTGAGGACAAAGTTCCAGCATTTTGTGGTGATGTGGTTGGAGTAGACCTTGCACAGCACTTGTGCTCCTCAAACATCAACATGGTCTTTGGGGCAAGATTGGGAAAATGTATTAATAAACATAGTGGCAGCTCGGCTCTTGAAATTTTTTTTTTCTTATTTCTTTTCATATTGCAAACCAGATTATTCCATATTGAGAGATTAAAGTCTTCACTGGCACAGTAAAGAGACACTCACATGAATGAAAATAATTTATTTCTACGTGTTCTTCTTTTATCTGAGTAAATGAAGTTTAGGGAGATATAGTGCCTTATTTCATCAGGAATTTCCATTCCGAAGGGAAAAGAAATAGAATAGGAATTGTGGTTCTAAATATCTAAGGTTACAACTTTGCTGTAACTGGAGCTGTAACTCCCTGTCACGGCCGTGTTTGATCCCCTTCTGGGTTCCAAAGGCAGTCTGGGTTACTTAGATATATGTCTCACCATTAAAGCATTTTCCCCTTCTCTGATTCTTATGGTAAATATGCTCTAGAAAGATTTTTTTTTTTAGAAGTCTTTTTGCAAAGTTTTAAAATAAAATTTACAGCTGGTGAGGAACATGGTTTTTACATACTGGACCTTATCATCTCAGTAACCAATTTTTCCTTATGTCTCAGAACTCTCATTAATTTTTCACAGGCTTGTGATGGATAGTTTTTATTTATTCACGTCTGAGGTTCTGTTGTGTGAAAAGGACTCATTTTATAACATTACATATTCATGGCTTGGGATAGATGGGATAAGGAACTTATTATTAATGTGTCACAGCGGGAAACTTACTCTGGGTTCATTTGTGAATCTTGTTAAATGTGGTGCGGTCAGCAGACAGTGCTGAAATTTTTGATACATTTTATTGGAGAAGGGCAAAGAGGTTCAGTGATGCTTCCTTATCTAAACAGCACAAGTGAGATGGTGCCTTTGTAAATGCATTTGAAACACTATATCAGTAACACAAGGGTAGGAGCAAAGCCTGCCTGAACTACAGTAAAATCAGAACGGTGCTTTTTAGTAATGACTCTTTCCAGGTGCTATTTGGGTCTATTTAAATCCAGTTTGCTTAATTAAATCTTGTTTTACTTTTAGCAAAAACACAGGAGTTGCTTGCAGTGTAGTGAATTGACATCAGAGTATTGCAAAACTTGATTTCTAGCAGTTAGGTTTGCCTGTAGGATTTGATCATGGCCATATTTCACTGAGATTCTTTTGCTGATGTACAGTGGGGCCGTGCAAATTCTGAATGTGTACATGCAAAAATGTTTGGAAATCAGTGAGCAGACTGTGCCTTGAACGTATGCAGCATACAAAATAAATAGTAAGGAGGTAAATTGTGCTGTAAACTATTTCAAAATTGGACCTGGTTGAAAAGAACAAAATATCCCTTTCATCGGGCCACGAAGATACTCATTTCCAAAGCAGAACATTTTGTACCACTGAAAATTTTAAAGCAGGGGCTTTGTCCTCTGCACTTACGTACTCAGAATTTATTTTTCAATTAAATACTTCTGTACTCGTTTTTGTAGTTACAGAAATGGGCCCAGAGAGGAAGTCAGTAATTTAGCTCTACTTCTGACTCCGTTATTTATCACCTATTGTTACCTTTCTATTTATGTTATTATTTGAAATCTAGAAAGATGATTTTGTTGGGGTCTTTTTGAGTGTACTGCTCCCTTTCTTACCAAAGCAGCTTGTGGATGCAGGTATTAAAGTTTACCATACTGGCAATTACTCAAATATTTCAGAACATGCTATCAAAATCCAAATGAATTATAATTCCCCTTTGTTTTAAAAAAATTTCTTTCTTTTGAAATGAATAATAAAATAGATGAAATAAATTTGAGCTACTTAAGTAGCTTGAGACGACCAGGACAAGACAATTTATGACAGCCATATTTTAAAAGAAAATTTTCAGTGATGTTAAATGTTGGCTTTATTAGCGATCCTACCAGTAGGTCAACAGTATTATATTGTCATTTATAATAGAGGAGCTGGGCAGAGAGAAAACTGTAGTCTATTAAGAGTTTTGTGAGTGTGTGTGTGTGTATACAGTGAAATAATATCTAGTGTAATGTGAAGTGACAGTCAAAATTACAGCTTTTCTCTTGCCGCAAGGGTACTTCTCTGCCAAGTATAGTAATATTGTTGTAGCAGTGTTCAAGGTTGTCAGCAGTTCTTGGTTACTCTGCAGAGAGCCATAACTGTGTGTGGAAGCAAGGAGCTTCCTGTCAAGGGAGATACTATAATTTTGATATATATTTGTTGGTGCCAAACTGCAATTAAATAGGAGGCGTTGGAAGAGGTTTTATTTAGCCAACTCAAATTTGTTGATTAATTAGTTAAAACAAAACTAAAAAAACAACCAAAAAAACCTCTGAACCTGAAAGGAAATCCTCCTCTTACACAAACATAGGTTAAATTATGAATTTATCTGGTATTTGTCTGTGCTCAGAGTAGTCTGTTATTTTTATGGAATAAACCTTATTTCTGCTCGTGGATCTGAGGTTTTTGAGGATGTATAGGGCATACTGATTTTAGTTAAAATATTAGTTCTGAGGCTAATTATCATAAAATTATTTTAAGAGGTAGTTGTAGACTTCAATTTTTAGAGGTCAGCATGGAAAATGTTTCTTCTCAAAGCACGTTTTTTCAGGATGTGGTTTTGTGTTAGGAAATTGACAAAATATTGTCACAAAAATGTGTATTATCATCCATATTGGAAGCAGTAAAGAATTTCTCCTATTTCCCCACGTTGAAAACGATGATAATGGTGTCAGCAGTTTTATTCAGCAGAAAACCATTTCTCTTGATGATTAGATTAAACAAAATGAGGTGGAGGAGAGAGTTCCTTTGGAAAACATTGCTTTAAAGAAAATCAGGAACTTTCCTGCTGTCCTCCATCAAAGTATTAAGTTATAAACATACCTACATGATCTTATGACTTGAATAATGAAAATTTAGTGTTATGCTACAATAACTGGTTAAAAAGTATCTAAAATATTGCTTAGCCAAAACCCCCAATGGCTTTCCTTGAATATTTTTCAAGTGGAGCTGCTGAAGCACCTGGTGAGGTGTTCCAGACCCTGCCCCTCCACTCCCTTCTTCCCTGATTTCACCACAATGCCAGTGGGTGACTTGCCTTGTAGAGCTGGGTGCTGCTCACAGCAAAGCAGAAGCCACAAAAGCTGACCCTGATTTTCAGATGGGTGTGTGAGGAAAGAGAAGATAATTAAAAAAATAAATCATGAATAACTTTTGAATATTTTTCTTTTAACTATCGCTAAAATAAATTTCAACTGCTTTGTGCTGAGGAAGTGAAATCGAAAGCAAGAAGCATCTTCGGAGTTATTTTTCCCAAAGAAAATTGGGGTGGTCAGTGGATACTTTGCACAACTGGCATTGATTATTCCATTGGTTGTCTCAAGTACTCTGAATTTATCCCAAAACACCCTGCCAGGTGCAGGTTAATTTTTCCTGGAAATCCTGTGTATCTGGTTTATGGAAACTGAGCATGGTCTGAAGTTTATGGGTGTGTTGAAGAGCTCGGGTTCTGCTGGTGCACTGAGTAAGCTCAATGAGTAAATGTAAAATGTAGCTGTAGTATTTGTTACTGCACTGGGCCCCATCCTTAACCATGGGACACATCTCTGGCCCCTGTGCAGAGGAGCTGTCCCAGTGCATTGTGACTGGCCATAAGACATAGCAAAGACTCTACAAAGAAAAGTTTGTGAAATTACAGGAAATATCTGCTTTATGGTGTTTCTCTCTATGGCTTCCCACAATGTTTTGACTAATGTTTCTCCTCTTCTCATCACTGAAGCTTTTTTTTTTCCCCGGTGGAGGGCACAAAGCCAAAATCTGAGCATGTTATCAGAGCTGATTTCCCCATTTTTTGTAAACGTATCATTTACTGAGGTATCATATGATGTTTTATCTCCCATCTTTTCAGAATTTCCTCAATCTGGCCAGCTGTCTGGTTTATGAACATCTAAAGTCTTTGTTTCTAGCCTTTTTGTTGCCACTAGAAATCTGGGTATTTTCCTGTGAAGTCTTATCTGTTTGGTGCAGGAGCCTTGGTGCTCAAGAGGTGATCACACAATATCTATTTGTGCACAAAGCTGCACACACCAGTCGACACCTCACTCAGCATCCTTAACCTGAGTGGACTCAGCATCCTGTGTGTGACAAAGCAATTTACCAAATGTAAATTCCTTCCCATTGCTGCCTTGATATGTTGGCTCTATTTTTTTTAATTGAATAAATATATTACGCAGCAGGGCAGATTATTTTCTTTGTGGCCTTGCTGTTGCAATTTGAGAACAGATACAATTTCCTTCAGCTGATGAAGAAAGCAACATCTGTTCTTGGTTTCCTGCAGCTTTCCTTCAGACAATGCATTTAGATGCACAATTTGAATTCCTTCCGAAGAAATAGAAAATTAAAACTTTGACCCCTCCTTCAAAGCAGTGGTTACACTGTGACAACAGTGGGCTGAGCTAAATTCAGCTATGTCAGGCAAGAACTATAAAAGTAGATAGATTGCCCTCTAAGCTTCACTTTATTGGATATTGTAATTGACATATAGTTGTCATTTATAATCATCTGTCCATTCCTGTGAGTTGGGAGCAGTAAAGTTAATTGTGGCTGCTCATTTGCATTAATCTCACCTCTGAAGGGTACAGTAACCCATTAATATCATGTCATGATGAATTATCACAAATAACATTGAACATATTGATTAATGATCTCTGAGATTTGTATCTCGTTAAAACATTTTGTTAGCTCTTTAAACTTTTAAGCAGACAGTCAATGTATGCGGGAGAGGTTTAGAGATCACCCACGAGGTGATGAAAAGTTATGGCACACATTCTGGGTCACTAATTAAAAATTGTTTAAACATTTCATATTCATTTTAAGAATGCTTTTTCTTTCTAAAGGTATAGAGCTTGAAGGCTAATCACAAGAATTTTCTTATTATTGTTCATTGCTTATAAAGATAGTAATTTGTATTGGAGTTGGGATGACACAGGGAAAAGAGTAATCAGACTTAGAAACTGCCATTATTTCTGTTTCTACTCTACAACAAGAGTCATGCTCAGAGCAGCATATGTTTGTTCGTTTGTTAAAAAACATAGTTTCCTTCTATTTAAATTTTTTTCTTAATGCAAAACTTCCCTTGCTGCTTTAGCACTTGAAGTCACTTGATTTTTTTCCCTCCTGTTCTTTCTTTAGGAATACAGATTTATACAGGAGGCTGAATGAAATCTCATCCAGTGGATGGCCATGTAATTTGAAGTAGCTGATAATTAAATATTTTGCCATTTAGATTATTACCTGCTTAAATTTCTGTAAGCTAAGAAGCACAAAGACTTTAGGGAGGCAAGGGAATTTACACCACGGTTCAGCAAGGTGACTTGGCAGGACAGAAGTGACTCCTTTGCATATCTCAGTGTTGTGTTTCGAGAGTCTGGGAAATACGTAATGTTTTAAATCATTCAGCAGTCTGTCTTATTGTAAAGGTTTCTTTGTCTCCTTCCGCATGAAGTTGCTGCATTTGAGTTGGTAATTTTAAATAAATAATAACTCTAGTGGGTCCTAGTTCTATATTCAAGACACTGTTTTCCCTTTCTTCTCTCTGCAGTAAGCTGCCAGTAATAGTTATCTGAGGGGATGCCACTCATCATCATCATAATAATTTATTAAAATTATTTGGATATTCTTGGTATTTCACTTCCCAGTTCTTTTTCTCAAGTCTGAGGAGATGACACACACGCAGAACATTTTGGGTTGGAGCTGTTTTGTGTTTTCAGTCTGTCTCATTCTTTTACGCTGGGAGGAAACAAGGAGTGAGTCTGGGTTTTATGCTTTTGATAACATTGTTGGTCCCTCTCTAGAATTAATCCTCACCTTGTTCTTCTAATTACTGCCCTTGGTACCTCAGGTGAAGTTCATACACTCTGCCAAATGTTGAAATAAGCTAGTTTTGTAGAGGAGACTAATGTGAAGATTAGAGCAAGAAAAATCATCCTTTCTAACTTGAAGATATGATATGGCAAATCTTCACAGGTGTGCCATGACTTCTGCTGCTCTGGGCACATGCAGTGGCCAAAGGTATCACATCTCCTTTCCCCAGGCTGGGATTTTTGTGTGTGAACTAACACAATTTTCACTTATTTGCTAGCTTTTCAGCCCAGCCCCTACAATCTTCTTTCAGTAATTCCTGGGAGTCCGTTTCCCTGGCACACGAGGCTGTAGAGTCAAGGATTATATTCTAGCTATAATTTATGATTAACTAGATTTATGGCTGAGATCCCAAAACAGCCTCAGTTCTGTGGCCTGAGGAATTAAAGCCAAAATGGAGACTATCATTCTGAATTGTTTGCTCCTCTGGATTTCAGGAAAACTCTTAGCTGTATTTGAGAAACAAAAACAAACCCCAAATCCAAACCAAATAAAATTTGCAGTTGTGTAACAATTCAATTTCGTAGTAAGGAATTTAGTGCTAAAGCACATGAAGTCCTCAGCCTTGATAGCATTAAATTTAATTTAAACCCTATTATCACCTAAAGCCGATGCAGTGAATAATGCATGTTAGACCCTCTCCCTGCTCATGCAGCCCCTTCCCTCTGCCAAACAGAAAGTGGTGGTGGGGGGACACACAATTAGGGTTCATTTTCATCCATGGTATTAAGCCTTACTCATTTTAAAAACCTGCTAACGGAAATATTTCCATTCAGCTCATTAATCAATTGTGATTTTCATTCCCTTGTTTTGTAAAAGCTGTTGCAATAAATACTTTTTTTCACAAAGCGAAAATCTAAGAGATGGATGCAGCGAGCGTAATTAATAGCACCCAGTTACAGAAGATCAGCAAGTTTGTGAGATTCACATGCTGCTTTACCATATGGCTGCCCAGTAGGCGAAAAATTTGATTAATGTTTTGAAGTAGTTTTTTTTCAGCAAATATTACAGCCCCAGATGAGGAATTTTACTTTTGAGTATTGTTAGACTTTACTAAAATAACAGATCTTTTGATTTAAAGCTAAATAATATTTTGATCTCATGAAATCTCCACATGCAGAAGAATTACTGTCCTGCTCTATAAAGAATGGACCCTATAACTTGTTTATAATTCAGCCAATAATGGTTAAATTTTTGTTTAATCTTAGTTTTTCATAAGTTGGTCGGGTTAAGATACTAGAACAGGTGCATGGGTTTTGTATCAAGGATTTCCCCATCAAAACTAGATCTATAACAAAACTGATTGATTCTAACTTGTCATGCTGTTTTCCTTTGTACTCCTTATGTAAAATAATCAAAGTTAAGCAGTTGGCTAATGAAAATCAGAAGCTAATGTGTGGTCTCTTCACTAAAACATTACTGTAAAAAACTGTGTAAAAGCAAAACTCTACAATGTATTCATTTTGCTTTTAAGTAAGTAATAGTTGTAATAATTGTAATTAGCATTTAATTTATCGAGCCCCCCCTAAGTGTTTGCCTGAAATGAAAAATATTTACAGAAATGCATCTGAAGAATATCAGGACCTAGGATCGAGTGCTCTCATGCAAAGCTGACACACAGCAGGAAGTTTTGCTTTTCTCACAAATTCTCAGTTTAATACAAGGAACATCAGCAGCTGGTAAAGAACAGATCCGGGGTGCTGAGCTGAAATGGAGTGGAGAGCAGCTTGGAGGGGAAGTCTTGCTGAGCTTCCAGAATGCTGAAGATAAAGCATTACCTAACACTACTTTGCCACTTTGGTTTCTTCTAATTGCTTCAGGTAATGCTGAGGTTCAGAGCCTGGTGGGATGATGCTAAGGCTGAAAGATGAGAATTTCTGCATTTAAAAAAAGTACCTTTTTGCAGTTTTTGCAGTCATGTAATTGAAAAAAAAAATCAGTGATTGATTGTAAGGGTGTGCTACATGAAAGAATAATAATCCCGATTCTGTACATATCCCCAAATCAGAGATCTTGGCACAAAGTACCTCTCTAAATTGCTAATTTTGGGCCATGGAGTGGGAACTCAAACCTAACAATAAAATCAAGCTCAGTAAAAACAAAAGTTAAAAAAAAACTTTAAAAAAATGGTTTTTTGAACCAAAAATTTTTCCTCTTTGACAGCTCTAGGCAGTGCATGGCCAGAGGGCGTGTCCAGCTGTGTTAGTCACTGGTGGTAAACATCAGAGGCACGAAACCAGCCTACGAAGTTTTTTTAAGACAATCTTGAAAGAAGCATAGCTGAGGTAGTGAAATGATGGTTATTAGTTCTGCAGAATAGAAATGTCACAGCAGTTTGTGCTCTACATTCACAGATAGCTAATAGATGACAGAGCCATGTGAACAAATCTATACCTTTAATATAGAAGGATGGATTAAATTGTTTTATTCTTTTGAGACAGGATAGTTAATTAATTGATACAGGCTTCCCAGGCTTGCACTGTTTGAAGATTGCCTCTGGAAATTTGTTTTCCTTAATATTATAAATTTTTCTGCAAATTGCAGGAAGTATAAATATTTTTTTAGGGCATTTTTGACGTGCTATCTTTTTTCTTGTCTATATCAGTTATTCTCTTGTCAGTGATTTACTTCTAATCAGAGCACGTTTTATGCTATAAATTAATGTAAAATGTACCAGTGCTTCCCTTAACCTGTGATTAAACTACATGCTGAAGTTAAGATATTCTATTATATGCTCATTAAAATGTGGTGAAATCAATATTTTAGTATTTCATTTTCTTCATTCTTAGTTTCATTGGATTATCTAAGAAATAAGCAGACTTTTCAAATATTTTAATGGTGGGACTAAATCTTTAATTGATAATGCCTGCAAAAGAAGGCCACTGGAAGCTGCTTGAAGAAATTATGCCATGGGATGCAAATATGACTTAATCTGAACAAACGGGGGGTGCTGGGGGTGTTACTGGAATTATCACCCATTGCTTGGCTTTTTAATTCTGTAAATAAAGGAGAGCGTTGGCTCTGCTCTGTGCCGGCTGTTTCCTGTCAGTGCTCACATTTTTAACTGTTCCTGAGCTGCTGTTCTGCTCAGAGCTGTGGGCAGGTCTGTGAGGGGCTGTCTGTACGAAGAGGCTGTAGAGTGGTCACTCTAAAAGGCTCCTCAGTGAAGTACTTTGAATTTTAAATCACACACATAATTCAAAGGTGATCCAACTTTCAGTGTTGGTCTTTAGTCTGTTCAGTTAAATGGAGAAAAATGACTGACATAAGGAATGAGTTATTGATTTATTGTAGGAAAATGACTTCTGTTATATAGGAAGTATGGTAAAAGGAACAGCTTAATTATTTAGGGGACACCACTGAAAAAAGTGCTTTTGCAGCATTGCAGATTGTCTAAATAGGAGTTGTACAGCCCAGGTTTTTAATAATTCTTTCTTAAAGACAAATTGTAGTGGTTTAATTTTTTTCCCTTCATAAGTTGGACTCATCTGGTTGTTTAAAATAGTTCTGTAATTGTGCAATTGATGCAGAAAAGCAGGCAGTGAAATGATTTTGTTCTTAACCCTAAAGGCATGTCAGCTTTTAAGTGGTGTTTCTCAGTTATCTGCATTTTGTTTGTGCTTTGTGGAATTTTGATGTCTGGGGGCTGGACAAAGAAGAAACATGCTCTGCAAGTTATTCTGAAGCCCTTTGTTTTAGTAGGTGACATGAACTTTTAAAATATGAATTTATCAAATAAATATATGTGGCAGTTTGTATCTGTATGAGCAAAATTTTTAAAATATGATATTTGATGATTTATAAAATATCAGATAAGATATTTGCTTTGGCTTTTTCCATATGTTTGTGCCTTTGATTTACTGCTATTCTTTGCAGAAGGATGACAGTATCATGTTATTTTGACTGCAGCTCACAATTTTTGGCAGCATCTCAGATAAACAGAATATTTGTGGCTAATTGGTTGAACATGTTCAACAATTATATTAAAACTGTAATGTGTTTGAACATTTGCCCACTGCGGGCTGCTAATATGTGCTAACTTAAATTCCTGTCTATGACTGGAGCTGGCTTGTAACTGGTTTTTATTGGAAATATGTGCAAAGTCCAAAAGGCACATCTAATAAGAGTGTTTAGGAGTTTGCCACTGTGTTCACTATATAGCTGCTTATTTTTAGAGGTTCAGAATTCAGTCTTAAAATTTCCTGTCCTCCTGACATTCAGTATCTAAACTTCCAGTGTTGCTGAAAAGGAGTCAGTATTATTTTTATTGAGTAAATTTTCAGGAATACTAGTTTGCCTTTCTATCAAAGATTTCCAAGTTAAATAAAGAATTGGAAGCTTCTCCACTTCTAATGTTTTAAGTCCAAAACATGTGAATTGTATTTGCACTTTTAAGAGAATGGCAGTAAGCTGACTACATCGTGAATACAGAGGTTAGACGTTGAATTCTGAGTGGTAGTGGAATTGTGGATGCAGCCTGATGTATTTTTCAGTGCATAATTCCCTATTTTTGTTTTGTTTTGGTTTTTAATTTTTTTTTTTAAACTTCCAAACAGATGTCCCAATCTAGTCTTGCTCCTAGAGTTTTTAGCTCTTATTATTTTAGAGTAGGTAAATAGTGCCGGGTTTGACTTAAAAGCCTTGCCACTTGATTACCTGAAGAATCACCATTGTTTTGTGTGGATGATACCCTGCAGCTCTAAAAAATAGAGGCAATTATGCTTGCAGCCCCTTGTTTTAATTGAGTGAGGCATAATGACTTCTCTTCTATAATGCTCCATGGACTCAAAGCTGCGCACGAGAGGCTCCCCAGGGACCTGCAGCGTAGCCTTTCCCAAGCACATGTTTTTGGGGGAAAGTAGCTGAATGGAGGGGTCAGCCAGAGGCTGAAGCTGGCACAGCAGGAAGCAAGAAGCAGAACCAGCTCTGTCACTGATGACAGTGACATCAGCCTGTTCTCTGGTTGCTTTCAGGATTTTGTCCCTTGTGCCGGCTGGGGTTGAGCTCCAACCTTTGTGTTCTCCACTCCTTCTCTTGCCGTGTTTCTCCACCTCAGCAGTTCCCCTCCCTCTTTCTGTTTCATATTGCAAAAAGGTCCTTCTGTTCATATGTTCACATGCTAAACATTTTCTTATCTTCTGCCGGTTTTTTTTTTTTTTAATTTAGATTCAAAGATACTTAGGGCATGGGTTCTTGTTTATGTTTCTGCCCTCAGAGAGCCTGCACTTTGTCCCTTGAAAACCAAATTAATTTAATGTAGTAATTTCTTTTTTCTGTTCCTGAGTTTCCACATCTCTAAAATTAATCTGCTTTTGCTCATGGCCCTACTAAAATGCTTTGAAAGATACTATAAGAAAAAAACCGAACCACTAGACATCAATTTAACTTCAGTATAGCATATGGAATAAATGATGGGTTATTCTCCATTTTCCACAGGTTAAGTAAGGCCTCCTCAGATCTGGACTTCTCTCCATTCCCTGGGGTTTGAGAGCCCGATGTGTTTGCACTGGGAAGGTGCCTGCCCGTGCTGGGCAGGGGGTGCTGGGGGCTGCACACCTGGAAGCCCACGGAGCCTGACAAAACTGTGCCCGACTGCCACAAAGTGCCCAAAGTATTGAAATGCTGCAAAAAAGTCACTAGAAAAGAGCTGGATTGTGGCTGCTTTGTTGATGTGAGGGACTTGTGAGGAAAATCCAGACCTTGTGATGGAGTGAGACCGGGAAAACTGGGGTGGGACTGTGATAGAAATGGAGAATAATTCCTGTGGAGTGACATCCTTGAGAATAATAACTGGTTTTGAGGGGAAAGCTGTTGATGGTGATCTCTGATGGAGATCTCTGATGGAGGCCACCAAATTCCACCAGCTGTCTCATTCCCAGTCGACCAAATTTAACTGTGTTTTGGTAGGATTGATTTTAATGGCATTCAGTGCTTCTGAGATAGATACTTTTTGGGAAATTGGCCTGACAGTCTTCAGAGAAGTCAACCTTGTTACTGTCATCTTAACTTTTTGCTCTCCAAAGCAAAAAATTTTGCTGAAATGAACGACTGGGGAAGCTGCTCAAGGAGCAGAATGAAGGGTTGACTCAAACAGCAATATTTAATTGGTGCTGATTTGGTTACAGGATGGAAAGCATGGTGCTTGGTGGAACTTGGATGGAACAAAAGCTGTGCAAACATTTCCCTTGACCAAGTTAGCCTCAGTTTCTTGTCAGAGTTAATTCCTCATAATCTTGGAGTATATGTCTAATGTCTGTCTCAGAGCGTGGCTGAACTAAATTGTTCATGGTTACCTGTTCAAGCAGAATCTCTGCTCTGCAAGTCTGTACTTCAGTATTAATTCACTGGTTTTTTCCCTTTTCTTTTCTTTTTTTGACTGCTGATATAAAAATATAACTTTCTCTTATTATTTTAATCTTTGCTTTTCTTCCTGCATGGATCATTTATTTGTGAACTGGTTATTTCAGTAAGGGCTCAAAGGTAATTTCATGGTTTATAGAATTTATATCTGAGGGTTTAATGAGGAAAACATATTGTTTTCTAACACATGAAATAGAGAATCTTTCATTATACTTTTATTTTCCTTCTCTAATATTACATGTATATCAAGTTCAAAGCCTTGAATACACCTAAGTATAAAATTATTCCTTTCCTACACATGGGAAATATGAATGTTTGCGACTCAAAAATCAACACACACAGACTTAGGAGGTGATTTCATTTTTAATGAATCTACATGATATAAATGAACTACTCTTCTGTTTGTGCATTGTGCTAGAGTATACATTGGAAAATACAATAACAGTATATTACTTTTCTGTGATTTAGGTTAGGAATTAATGCATTCAAATGAATTTAAGAGCCTTGGGTATAATTCATACAGGATGCAAGTCCCTCAGTAGACCTCTCATGAACATTATCAGATTCAATACAGTTTGCATGGTCAAACAGATTAAAATTTGACCAACCCCCTCTTTTTGCCATTTATTAAATTCCAGAATCTCTTTGAATGGCTTTCTTCTTATTATTCCATGTGAGGAAAAAGAAGCAAAGACAAGGTTTTTGTTAGGTATATCCATTTGTTAAAATGTCCTGCTTTCAGCTGAGTTTAGTTAGGGTAGATCAGGTTGGAACTAAGGCTGCAAAATACCAGATTTCTTTTTTTTCTTTTCTAGGCACATTTTCTGAAAGGTTTCACTTTTATGTAGTGCAGATGTCTCGATGCCCTTTCACTCCACATCAGAGTCATTACCCACTCTGTGGATGGTGTTTGCTGTATGGCTCCTGCCTTCGATTAACAATTGTGGAAACTGGGGGATGCTCTCAGCATCAGTTTGATCTTTTGATGGATCAACACCTTTGCTGGGCTGCCTCCTGAAGTACTTAAACTATATCTTACTCCCTCTTTCTGATATTTTAGCAATTTTACGTCCTGTGTTAATTATACCATAAAGCGTAAAATCTATTAGCAATTTTCAAAAAGTGTCATGCTTAGAAGGCTTTTGAGCACTTGGGACTGATTCTGGTGTGATGAAAACATCCCTTAAAATAGCTTCTGAGTTCTGAGATACAGCAGGAACTAATTCTGCTTCCTTGCAGTGAAGTTTTGAAAGGATTGTGCTCTTAAGTACAAAAAACCTGTAAAATGTGTCCAATACTTTGAGCCATCTCTCAGGGAGGCTTAAATAGAGATTTTTACACTGGAGGGGAGTAAGTATTGAAGTAAGTACTCTGCAATAGTAATGCCCTTGTGTTGCTGATTTATCAAAAGGTCATTGGAGCATCTGAAGTTCTATGACAGTGAGTGTTGTGTATGCTGGAATTGATGTCTCTGGGTGTCCTCTCTCATTGTTTGCCGCGTTACCCTTCAAGTGTTCTTACTGTAGCAGAGATAAGTAAAGCCCCCAGGAAACTGCTTGTGCTACATTGCCAGGGAAATCAGGCCAGGAGCAGGCACATGGGCTATGCCAAGTTATTCAGTCTCAGATAAGTAGGCTTATGGATGTGTGACATGGAGTAGGCGATTGACTTTGCCCGTGACAAGTTCAGCCTGGTTTACAAGGCTTAAAGTTCCCCAAATGTCACGGGACTGACAGGTATAGCTCTCCACTGACTGTACCCAAGTTCTGAAAACACAACACACTCCTCTATTGCTTTTTGCTGTTTTAACCTCCAATTAGTCTGTATAATAAAACTCTACAAATACAAACATCTCTCAGGTTCCTTTGGTGATAATTTCACTGTGTGAAAATGAACGCTTTGCTGTTCTATTTCATACATTCTTTATAAACAAAATTGCAGAGTTGTTTATTAAAATCTTTGCTGTGGAAAGCAGAAATAACGATGTATGGCACATTTCCTGAGACAACCAAAGAAAACATCCCAGAACTTAATTTCTTAAAATGCTGTTGAATAGTGAAGAAACATACATCTACACCTGTGTTTTGTCTTTAAATGTAGTTATAGCCCTTGTCTCTTGCTGGGTACGAAGCATTTATATCATGATAGCACGGAAAGAGTCCAAGGACAAGTTAAGGCCACTACTAAGAGTGAGGATCTTAAAAGCTGGAGCTCATTCTCATTGTTATTGTTTTGTTTTTGCATGAGAGGAGGGCTCTGCAAGCTTTCGAGCCATCCCAGAAGCCCAGAGATCAGAACGTGTTTCCATTTCTTCTTGTTGCTGGATGTGATTGATCACCCCAAGAGGCAAAAAGGAACAGTAGATGTACAGTGCTCATCCTGGGCAACTCTAGAAAGCTCTGTGCTGTGTGGGAGATGTATTCTTCTCAGAGGGCTTCTTGTTTGATTGGGTTTTGGTTTTTTTTTAGGATTGCAGCCTCTTGCTTATGGAGCTTTCAGGATGATTTAGTGCTTATAAGACATCACTGAATATCAAGGAAGCCTTAATAAATCTGAATTGGTCTCAGTGTGGATGGAAATGAAGATGTGTTTTTATTTCGTGTGTGGGATGATAGAATGAATTATATCAGAAATCTGACTCCTAGAAGAACTGGGAATTCAGTGCAAGAATACAACAGCCAGGAAAGCACACAAAGCTCCACAGAAGGTTTTTGCTGAGAAAGAGCAGCACTGGTGCTGTGTTATGTTAATGTTTGGAGGACGTACCAGTGCAACTGCCAGGGCACAGCAGGAGCGGGGAGGGTGAGCCCAAAGCCAAAGGTACCAGGGCTCAGCCGTGCAGCGATTACTGAGCAGGGTGGGGATAATGAGTTGCCTGAGGAGTCCCAGAAAAAGGCAAGAGAGTGTCTCAGGTCATCCAGGTAGGAGCAGCAGGGCCAGAGACAAGGCTGGAGATGAGGCTTCAGCAGAGGTACAAGGACCATCTAGAAGACGGGGCTCGAGACCGGTACTCCTGTGACAGGGCTCAGGGAGGGGCAGAAGGGCCAAAATGCCAGGAGTGTGGATGGAGCTCCGGGAGCACAGAGAAGAGGGTGCATCTGGGGAATTTACAGGGGAGACTGCACAGGGTGCTGAAATCTGTGGCAGCAAGACCTGTCATCAGTGATCTGGGATGAGAAAAAGAAGTTTCCAGTGAAAAGTAACTTTGAGATATCAGGCTTCACAGCAAGGATAAATTCCGATATACTCACTTGCCTTTAAGAGAATCTCATTCTAGTTAGTCCCTCTGACTTCAGAATAATACTTCTGTCTGTAGTCTCAGTTGTAGTACTTTGACATGTATCACCACATTTTTATGGGAAAATCATTTGTTTTTATTGTAACTTTTAAATTTTATTTTTCATTAAACCCATTTTATTGACTTTAGAAACGGATTTTAGCTATAGCAGTGTAAATCCAGAGGAAGTGAATTTACGCTGTTTTATACCAGTAAGCATAATCTGCACACACTTAAAAGAAAAAAAAAGTTGAAATTGTATAGTCAGCAGTCAAAGCTTCTTGTTAGAAAATTCTCAATCTGTAAGAGTGCTATTGATAAAGGAGCTAAAAACCTCAAAATTGATTTATTTGTTATCAGCTCAATACAGTTTGTCTGAACACTGAACTTGCTTTTTTGTTCTTCCGTGTGATAAATGTATTTGCCTATGTTGTAAAATCTAAGCTGAGATAAGCTTCAGTACAAGCTGAGTATAGGACTAGAAACCAGGATTTCCAGAATTTTACCTCTTGCTTCTGTCAGGAAATGAAGTTGTGACCTTAAGTGACCTCTTAGGTCTCCTTTGTAAGGAAAGCTGAATTCCCTTTGCAGTTTATTTAGGAGTCACTGGGAATTCAGCATCTAATGAGAGGAGATCTTTTCAGGATTGATATATTTTGTTTCTGCAATTGTAAATTGAGAAAAATATAGTCTACTGGACAGTCTAGTTATGCCAGACCCGGAGTCCTTAGTACAGGCTGTGTAGCTGCAATGAACAGCCTACTCCAGGCATGCAAATTGGGAATTAATGAGGACTGGAAGTTTGGAGTATTTCAGACTTTATGGTTTTTCCTTTTTGCTGAATTTTATAGTTACTTGAATTACTTGTTTTGTTGCACTTAATTTATCATTTTAATTTCAGGGAATGTTTTGACAGTAAGTGTTTGTAAAGCAGCTAAATATATTTTTACTGGAAAGGCTAAAGAAGTACAAGTGGCATTCTTATTTTCCTGTTAGTTCTCTGGTATAAAAGAGACTGAAAAGTGTGGTTTGGTCTTTGCACAGACTATACATGTTCTTTGCCTACTGTGTTTATTTGTCCTATGGTGTAGTTTAGGGTTTTTCCTTCCTTGCATTATTTCCTGTCTGTGCCTCAGAAGGAGTAAGAATTGAAGAATACAGCAGGGCCGAAGGGTGGGCACCTGTTCATGACCACAGATGACTTGTTTGAAATCTTATCAGTTGTAACATTTAAGAGTGCAAGGCCTTGGATTTTTTTCCCCTTTGTTTTTAAACCAATGCTTTAAAAGGCGAGTTGTGCTATATTTATTTTTTTGAATTATATGATTACTTTTTGCACATAGTAGCATTCACTTAGTTTATACCATAAGTGACCTAGTTTGCATTTTCTTTCAACTCTATAAATTACCCTATTTTTTTCTGCTGGTATCAAGGTTTCCTACTAGTCCTGAAAAATTAGGTTTTAATTTTTTTCTCCCTTCTAGCCAAATAAACATAAAGAAGGATGAGAAGACAGGAATCATGAGTGGATTTATGACTTCTTGGAGGCAGGTTTTATTCCTCTATGTGCTACTTCTTTAGCTTTTGATGAAGTTATTTCATTCATCTCTGCCATGACTTTGCTACTTTTGAAATGCCTGATATGCATAGATGGTTCTTGTGCAGATGCTCTGCCTCGATTTCTTCAAGCAAGTAACTAGATAAATGAGAAATATTCTGTAAATGCATTGGGTGTATGTCATTTGCCATATTCACAATGATAACTGAGTAGTGAAGAGCAGGCTTGACTTCAGTCCACTTTTCCCCTAAGTTTCTTTGAATGGGTAAAATGCCCAAACTATAAATTTCTGCATGCTCTGATCAGGATTTTGATTTCTAAGTTAAAATTACCTGACCCTAATCCTTGTCACTGATCACACTATGGCTACAGTACACGGTTCAGGTGCTGGAAAGGAAGTTGGTATGTTTGTGGACTACTGGTCTTAAAAGCAGGAAACCAATTTTATATCCTTTACATGATAGATATTGAATCGATAAAGCATCAACCTAAGGTTACACTTGATGTCTCCAGCGAGAAGACAATAAATCATGTTATGTGCATACAGGTATATTGACTCAATTTCTTTGGGCTGCCTATGCAAAACTGAAGGTGATTGAAACTAAACCATTAGAATAAAAGTCTTATAATGGCAGGTATAAAGCCATTTAATCCACTTCTTATGATTTGAGATTTTAGTGTTAAAAATCTAAGTACAACATTTAAATCAAATTGAAAATCCATCAGGTCCTGTGCCCTGTCTCAAGTAATGGTCGGTGTCAGATGGCTATAGAGGGAGAATAACAGAACATGTGCAGAATGATTTCTCCCTTGTTGTACCCTTCTGGTCTTCAGCAATTAACAGTTTGGGTACTTCTGTAGCTGGACACTGCACCCACATAATTTAATATGCACCAGTAGACTTATCTCAGGTAAAGTTGTTAATTTTAATTTTCAACCTGTTTATAGTTTGGCATTCCCAATGAAGTTTTGCAGATATATATGGGGGAAAAAGAGTCTGACTCATGTTGGAATGGGTGGGTAAAGAAAACGGTCCATTTGTGCTTTATGTCTTTGTCACTGAGTATTTTCTGAGGATAAAAAGCTTGATGGTTGTCACTCCTTCTATGTCTTGAATTTGCTTGTGGTGAGAATGTGTGGGTCTGGCAATACAGAGTATTTTTATTTCTGTCTGGTGGCTTCAAAGAAGGGACATCTGAGAATGAAGATGGAGTTATTGATACAGCATGTCTATCAGTAATAGTGTATTTTTTTTTCCTTGAAATTTTCATATCTCAACACCAAAAAAGTCATCAATATGGATAACTAAATTGAGTTGACTCAAGGTGAAAGGTTGCTGCTGTATCATTAACAACAAGCAGCTGAAGAAGGTTTTATAATGCTGCGCTGCATTGCTGAGAATAATTTTGTTGTTGTTCTAATGTTGGCTGTCCTTTGTAGTAACTGGACTTGGCCTGGCTGGACAGCAGTCTGCTCTATTGCAGGTGTTGAAATACTGCTTGAAGAACCAGTTTTGCTTCTAATACATGTAAAAATATATGGAGGAAGGGGGTGTGGGTCAGAAAACCACTTTGAACCCTGTTTAGATAATGGAGCATAACAGTTTACATTTTCTTAACCACAGATAGCCTTGACATACAGCAAGTTCTCACACAGAGAATAAAGCAGAAGCCTTGCTCAGATGAATCTGGAAAGCACGTGCAAGGAGAGACATTCCTTGCTTATCCCTGTGCCCCTCTGAAGGCCTGATTGCACCCTCACAGCTGGAATTTTTGCATGAACATGTTCTGAAGGAAAATGAACGTGTTTGGTATGTTTGCAGGGAGTTTTACATCTGAACTGGAATGAGAATGATCACTGCTTTTCCTCTCCAAAGGAGCACGATGGTATTTTGTTCTGGCATTTTAAGTATCAAAGTATGATATTTTGTTAAAGTTTAATTTTCTGCAAAATTTTTCTTCTTTGTTACTGCACCCCTCCAAAGTACGCTTTTTTTACTATGTAGTCATTATTTATCATTCATTTGTATAACTACTCACTCTTTTCATGCAAGCCATTTCTGACGCATTATGTTTAGATGCTCAGCTTAAGTACTGAACAGAGAAGTTATGAACACCCCGTGTCACCACTCTGAGGAGAACACTGATTAAACACACCTTAGCTGTGACATTCTGAGGTGTGTTTAGGTAGCCTCCTCTGGGTTTGCTCTGTGCTTTTGTCTCACATCAGGTATAATTTTGTTATTCTAAATCAGTAGAGTTTGTAAATGATTTTGGCCGTCGTGTGCGGGTGCTGTGAACAATTTAAACTTCTCAAGTTCTTTACTAACTTAATCTGTTAGAATATACCTTGTATTGCTTACTGCTGTTTAACTGATCAGCTAGAGAGATTTTGGGGTGAAAGAAAAACAGATTTTTTCAAGCACTTTCTATCACAGAATCCATGAAGACCTCTTACACTTTGTCTCTTGAACGTTCTAAATGATGGAGCGTATCAGAACAGCAGAATTGGGGGGTTGTGTTTACCCCAACTGCCCCATTCCCTGCCCTTCAGAACTGCTCTTTTCTTGCCACACGGGCTCGTGTGGTGCCCATCAACTCCTCGTCTGGACCACAACTGCTGGTTTAACAACAGTTACAAATGATTTTAAAGGGATGGGAAATTTTATTGAAAAGGAGTAATGGCTAAATATAATCTAAGTTAGAATTCATGTAAAAACTTGCAAGTTGTATAGGTAAATAATAACATAATTATAAAAAAGCTATGTGTAAATAAGATCCTTGGTATCACTGTATATTTAATTCATGTACTATAGTCATTCAGGGACTGTTCTTTGACTGCAAAATGTTACACATAGAGACTTGTAATTGAAAACTTTATGATATGATTTGTAGTTAGAGGAATAAAACTAAATTGCAATTTTTCCTAAATTGAATATGCCACTATCTTATACGTCTCAGTCTTTCGGACCTGGCCTTGCATGATGCCTCTTGACTTCCTGTCCTGCTGTCATTTTCTTTCATATTGGTCTGGCACTTAGTCTCACTGGAATCAATAAGGTTGCTCACATGCAAGTATTGAATAAATAATTGATTAAGGAGATACTACACTTGTCACATCTTTTCCTAGCAAAGGTAGCCAACATAACTGTTTTTTAAAAAAAACTTCTGTTCTTTCCTTTTACTGATTATCCCTCACTTCTTCCACTGAACAAGCAGAGCATGGTATCTACCAGATAATCTGATTGATGTGAGCTGGAATCTTTGTAAAGCGGTGATATCACTCACTCAGTGTGTACCACAACTGGGAGAAGTGGCTACTCTGCAATTGTGTAGCTCAAACCAAATGACTTTCTAGTATTTCTCTCTGTTTCTCTTCTAAAAACTTTAACCTGCTCAGTTTTAAAAGCTGTAATCCAGAATGGCAAAGCACGCTTGGATATTGGTCACCAGCCCTGACTGCTGTGCTCATCAAATTCTAAATGAAATATTTAAATAATTTGGTCCTACACAAAGCCAGATAGAAAATGGTTGATAAAGTGGTATCTATTGACATGAATAATCCCAGTGAAGTTTGCCTGACTGCTTGGCTGGGTTTTGTGTATTTAGAATTGCAGTAAAAGTAGAAACATTTCTTGACAGCCGTTGTGTATTGTGACATCTGAAATTGAACCAGGCACTTCTAAATTTTCTGCACATCTCCTTAACTCAAAGGTTTATTATAGCTCCTACTATGTTATGGTGGTATTAAACTACAGTGAACTTTCTGAAATGGGAATGCACTTACACTGAAGACAGATGTAAGATTTCTGGAGGAGATGGAAAATAAGATATCCCAGGCAAATAAATACCTGATGACTGTGCCCGTTGCAGTCACTCTAGCAGTGTGATTAACCTTTTTATCTTCAATTACATTCCTAAGTGATACAATTTGTTCCAGTAAAATAGTGTGCAGATCCAGTCTTGTTCAATATTTCCCACAAATACATTGACTCGCTGTTTTGGTTTATGAAATCCTTTCTGTTGTTGTGGTTCAGTGACAAGAGAGATGAGGTAATTACAGAGCAGTTTGCCCACTGGTTTCTCTCCAGTGCATGGCTGTAGTCAATGCTGTTAGACCACTCATATACCCAATTGTCAAAAAAAGTAAGGAAAAAAGGCTCAAATATCTTTACCAGAAATTGCGTTGGCGCTGCAGAAGTTAGAACATGCATTTTATGTCATCCTACATGTTGCTATGTTTGTTTTGAAGTAATGTTTCATTATTGCTATTGTATGATTAAATATTGAGAGTATTGCTTTTCCAATTGTTCTACTTGAGTATTTAATAAGTGCAATTAAATGGAAAAATTGCCTTTTTAACTGATGGTAGTCTATTAATGTCTCTGTCTGTTCAGAAAAGAAAAGAAGTGAATTATTAGAATGACAAATGAGTCAAAGTTACCACGGTGATGGAGAGGTGCGATTCCCCTCCACATAATCTTCAATTAGTGATCTTTGTAAGAGGATGTTTTTCAAAAGGGTAATAGAGAAGTAATGAGATCAGAAGGAGGTCAAACCCAGCCTTCTTCGTTTGGCAGTTTGATTAATTTATTTCTCCTTCTTGCAGATTGCTGTAAGGGGCTTTTGGCACCCAGTGTTTTCCATGGGACTGTCGTTGAAGTGCTTATGAGAGTCTTTTGTGTACGCAAGAATGGTCATACGCTTGGAACTGAAGGTTTTTGAATGGTTCAGATTTTTTTCTTTAGTATAAGCACTCACTGATAGCTCTGAAGAGGAAGTTTTTTGAGAAGAAACAATCCTTGACTCTCCCATGTGTATTGTTATAAGGCAAAGTACTCGGACCTAGGACTGGGATGGAAAGCAGCTTCCATCTCCTGCAGTGGGGTGATAGTTAGGTCAAAGGAGATGGAGGGAGAGAAGGACCCAAGAACATAAAGTTGCAGTGAAGTTCCTTTTCCCACAGTATCTTCTTGAGCAGTCCCACAATGCCTTCATGAATGCAACACGTAGCACTTCTGCATCCTTCAGGTGTTCCTTCCTGCCGCTTTCATTGTTACCTCGCGTGTAGAAAGTTTTGTTTCAAAGAGCAATGAGCTGTTTTCTGGTGGTGATCTTAAACCTGAGTGACTGTGGCCCCATGCAGTGTGTTAAGCCTGTGCTATGAGTACAGTTACATCCACATTTAGTTTATTCTCAGTAGTAATTCACTTATTTTAAAATATTCAAAGCAGTTTTCCTGCAAAACTGAAATGCCAGTAGCATTTTCTCAACAGTTTCCTCAGGTTTATGTATTTGTGCACTGATCAGTTTTGCTCTCCTGATAGTTGAATGTGTTACTGTGGTTTCAATTTTGACATAAATTCAGTCATTCTATGCAAAGTAACATGTCAGTAGAGGAGCAGTAGATGTTAATTTAATATGAAATTCTCTTGCTAGCTCATGTGACATTAACAGTTGCATGATATCCAAGACTTAACTATGTCTGGGTTACCTCAGTTTAAGCTCAAGATACTCATGCAACTTCTAGTTTTGGCTTTGGTAAGGGTAACATTAACATTGAGTTTTCTTACTTTCTCATGAAGTCTGCAACAGTCATTTAACAGAAGTTCAGAATTATTTTTATTATTATTATTTTTATTACATTTAAAATATTTCCCCCAAAAAAGAGATACTTTGGATTAAATAGATCATAAAATGTTTTTATTGTACTGATGATCACAGAATCATAGAATGGCTTGGGTTGTGACTTTACGACCATCTAAAAGGTTAAATACCAAAGATTAATCTAATTGCATTTATAATCACAGGTCACAGACACAAAACAATTTTGTGAATTTCCCCTCTTTTTAGGTACTGTCCATTTGGGGGGAATTTATACAAGCACACATATACTTATGTGTATAGATGAACATGTCTCCAACTTATCAAAGTTCTCTCAGAACAGAAAAAGTAAAATTAGATTTTTGTAAGCTGGAGTGATGTGCATGTTCTTATTTTCAATGTGTGGTAAAGTAATCCTTCAATTTTATTTTTTAACAGTATTCTATAATATAAATAATCTAGTCTTTTCTTCTGCAGACTGTTTAATTCAGACAGGTTGAAGTTGCCTCCAAAGATTGGCGTCAAATTGAGGAAACCATTCATGTAGTAAATAAGATAATTTGTTTCTGCCCAAAAAGATTAAAATATAGATTTTTTTTATTTATTTTTTTTTTAGCCCGTATGATTTAACACATACAGTTCCTGCATCTCTATGATTCTGAATACATTTTGAAATTAAGCACTTCTGCATGGATTTCTGTTCTTCATTTTCTGCACTGCACTTTTAACTTGAATTTTAGGAATTTTAATTAATATACTCAGTAAAGATCTTTATATCTTTCCACGATATTGATGTTTATAAAATTTCAAAATGTGATGGGAAACTGATGCTCCTAATTAAAGCAGAAGTTGTAAAAACAAGTAGCAAGTCCTGCAGTTTGAGGGTTTTTTTGTTTGTTTTGTTTTTGTTTTGGGTTTTTTTGTGATGTTGTTGAAACCCAACTAACATAACTTCTAGAGACTGATCAGTTCCTGAATGTACAGGTCAGTCTGTTCTTATGAGGCAAGTTTTCTGACAGAAAACCTGTTTCTCCAGACTGTCTGCCCACATAGTTTGTCCATAGATATTAATTCCTGAGTTTTTTTAGCCTCAAGCATTGGCACTTTTATACAAAAAATCTGTGTGAGCAGAAATTTGCGCTGCAGAAGTGAAAACCAGAATATAACCATAGTGGAAAATCTCACTCAGTAGAGCTGAAAGTTGAAATGTCTCCTAGAAGATTTCCTTGATTAAACTAGTTGTTAAATAAATGCAAACAACAGATGAGCTTTCCCTGAGACTCAAAGAAGATCAAGTGAGAGATGGCAATCTTGGTTTCTCCTTTTTCCCTCCTCCTGTTTAGTGGGATTCACACTGTTCTGGCAAATCCACTTAGATTTTTGCAAAAGAAATATTTCTGAACCTAATACCCGAAATCAGAACTCTGCTCTTAATTATTTAGTTAGTTGCCACTAGATTGTCCTAAGGTCGTGTCGAACACTACAAACTCTCTCATTCCTGACTGTATATGACTTTGGTAGTTTTGAGTGACAAAACCATTTAGACACCGTGGCTGTTACCGTATCATGGTTTGAAAGGTAAAACAGAACATGATCATCTTTTTAATAGGAACACTGTGTGATTCATAGATGGTGAATATTTCATGCACTTTGCATTTGCCTTTGTGCAGGAGGGTAAATGGAAAGTAAATCCATGTGTACTTTAGACAGTAAAAAGGCATTACTTTGTTACATCATATAAACATGTAGATTTGATTCTCTCTTTACTCATGCTGTAAAGAGAAAGTTTTAAAGTGTGTAGCCATACCTGAAAATATAAATGCCCGAGCCTAATGTAATGCTGAAGAAAAATTAAGACAAATGATACTGCATCCTTGCCACAAACTGCAGCTTGTACAAAATTCACTTTAGTTATTATACTGTGAATACGTGTGCTAAACCTCCTCTGTGTATGCACAATTTATGTTGAATGCAACATGAATCATTTTAATAGACCAAGCAAAAAGTCCCCAAAGTCAATTTTCAAATTATGAACCTTGGAACAGAATATAGCAACAATGAACAACAAATAGTTCAGATTTTACGCTGAACTACAAATGAACCATTAAAGGTACAGTATACTCATTCAGAAAAAACAGTTTCTCCTTATCATCACAGTGGCTAAAAAGCAGAACAAGAGTATTTCTTAAAGGTTAGTTCTAAATTTTCTCTTTTTCTATACCTTTTTAAGAGGCACATTCATGAGAGCGAATGCCATTAAGATTTTAACATCTGTTGTGAGACTTGGATGATTCTGGTTATTCTGGTTAGATTCTGTCCCTGATCTGCCATGTGACCTTGAGAAAGACTGGTTTCAATGCTTTAGAATTCAGGAATCCATTCAGATTTACTGCTTAAAAAATAGCCTGGCTTCAGATAGGTCATTTCAGTGGAAAACCTTTTCACTACCTGATTTTAGCCGTCCAGTGTTACCAGGACACAGCAAAGGTGGTAGCAGAGGAGCACAGGTCTTTTAAAAGTTGGTAAGGAATTAAAATTCAACAGAAAGAAAGAAAGAGTATTTCAGTATCATCTAAAACTTACAAGAGTTAAAAAGCATATAAATGGTTGCTCATTCCCTCATCTACTTCATTGATGGCATTTTTCATTGCTGGATACTTTAATTTATGAAATAATGATGGATTTGGTTGATTATATGGATGCTGTTGACTTTAAAAAACAAAATCCTGTATTTTTGGAGCCTTTTCATTTTTTTTTTTAAACTTGTCTCTGTCCTCCTAAAACTGCCTACTTAATCAAAGTTTTATAAATATAAACCTCTGGTTATTTTCTTGGCATATGCTTTTGCATGGGCCTGAGAGAATTAGTGAGTCATGCCTCAAAATGCTCTGTGGAACCTCGTGCAATTCAGTGTTCTTTAACTGGTCAAATTTGCTGTTTAGATTGGAGAAGACAGAATAAAGTAAAAAGACTAAGAAATTGTGCTGAATGGTGTCATGGGAGGGGAGAAAAGGGCTATTTTCAGTTAACTTTGTCAGGCATGTCGTTAAAAATAGAGTTTGGCAGTGGTCGTGGGCTTTTCAAGATACAAGTACATGAGAAAAAGACTCCAACTCCAGAGTTCACAGCCCTTGTGTCATGGTCAGTTCTGAAAATGTTCTGTAAGGTACATCATGGCTATGAAAACTGTACCTGAAAATGCTGCAAGAACTGAAGTATTCTGTAAACTAAACTCAGTCTATGGACAACAGAATAGGAACCATGAGTTTCTTGTGAAAACCTGCATAGTTCTGACTACTTTTAGCATTAGATGGTATAAAACAACTTATAAAATCTATTATAAGAGTTTAGAAGGCTGCTTCATTGAAAATTAACTTTCTTCTTTAATTTCTAGAGAGAGCATTTGCCTTTGCATTTTGACTGAGTCTTCGTAAATCACTTTTTGATAACTGCATTATTTGAGATGCTATTTTACACATCTCTGAAAGTCGCTGTAAGTTTTTGGAACTTAACATCTGTTCTAGATTTCCTTCA
The DNA here is from genome assembly GCA_013399875.1 of Gymnorhina tibicen. Classification (NCBI taxonomy): domain Eukaryota; kingdom Metazoa; phylum Chordata; class Aves; order Passeriformes; family Artamidae; genus Gymnorhina; species Gymnorhina tibicen. The sequence goes on along the minus strand of VXAZ01005267.1, from coordinate 4,047,362 downwards.
AAAATTCATTTATTTGTGTATTTCTTAAAAGTTGCAAGCCTACCATTATAAAAATAAAAAAAAAGAAGCCCAAAACACAAGCCTTTATTTCTACTTAAGTATTTTATTTTTCAGTCTGGTAGGAGAGCCCAGCATGTTGCCATGGTGTGTTCATGGATCAAATTACATCTAAATGGAACTTGATCTATTTTGTTAGGACTGGGTTCCAGCTCCTCGTATTTACATGACTGCAGGTTATTGGTGAACATTTATAGCTCTGCAAATGATGGTGTTTGTACATGATCTCAAAACTTACTCTCTGTTTTTACTGTGTGTGCTGTCACTGCTTGGTCCTCGCCTGCAGTTACTGAGACCCAAACCAAGGGCATTATAGGGTGAGGCAGGCGCTGCTGGAGACCTAAAACCTAACTTTGAATTATTTCAGGGCTTTTAGTCAGGATTCTTTATGAAATAGATGTGATAAATTGTCTGGTTTTGATACACAAATTTGGCAGAAACTTTGCCTGTTGGGTTTTCAAAAATTTTTTTAGAATTTATTAGCCCCTGTGAAAATATCAAGTGGCTTCAAGCAGCCACCATAAATGAGAAACACATTCCTCAAAAGTTGATAATGTTTCCTCCTCCCCTTGGCCCTTTTATGTATGTAATATTTCACCATACTTGAACCTGAAATCCAGAATATTTGTCATCTATAAGCAAACCCTTTTTCTTATTACAGAGAAGATAATCCAGTATCCCATGGTCTTGCAGGCCAGAACATTATTATTAGAGTCAGAACAGAATTTTATGCAGATGAAGAAAAAAGTTTCCCGTCTACTAATCCAGAAATCTCCAAACTCAACTAATTTTATGGTATCAAGGCAAGGAATATGTTTTGGTGTTTCTGTTTTGACTTCTTGCCTCCCATTCAGGTTACTGGTTGTATGTCAGTGACCCACAAAGGTCTAACCAAGCTAGCTACAGTATCACATCTTGCACTCTACTAAATTCTAGGAGATAGCCTGAGCATCACAGAATGTGAAATTTATGCTGGTAAAGAGGGAGTACGGATCAGCAGCCCACTGATTTTAGCCAAAAACCAAATCAGCAGTAAGATCAGAGAAGGAGCCCTGTGGTTTCATCCAGACTCTGATCCACTTCATCATTCTGCTCCTCAATGCATGAGAACCCCTCCGACTTCTGGAGAGATGAGGAAGCAGATTTACTACAAAAAGCAATGACAAAAAAAGTTGAAAACCCTTTCTTTTCTTTTCCTGTAGATTATGAGATGTAAAGCTTATGAAAATGATGTGTAGGTATGGAAAGATCTTATTTATATTCCACAAGAGTAACAGTTATTCCAATATAATGGGAGCCCCCCTTTTTTCCTCAGCATCATGCATTTTCTTCATTTTGTGATATATTATATGGCTTTTTGGTGTAACTACACTTTTAGATCTTATTGAATAGAATTTATGTGTTGCCTTATGGAAAACTTGTTTCATAATTCATTAATTATTTACTATTACTTGACCTTACAGTACATGAAAAAAACTATCCCATAACTGTAATTTCAATTCTCTCCAGTGTGAAATCAATCACACTCCACATCTTTTATATTATTTAAAATGTGAATGATGAAATTTTCCTGTGGATTTCTCCCAGGTTACCGAGAACTTTCAAACCTTAGCGTGTGGGAAATGTGCAGGCTGTCCCCTGCAGACCTGGGCCAAGTCCTGATTGCATTGCAAACGCTGCAAAACCATTTGCAGTGGATGAGCTGTCCCTTCTTGTCAGTGGAACTGGGGCTGGTAAAGACCAGGAGTATTTTATAAAAATCTACTTCATAGGATTTCTGTTTGCTTTGTGTACAAGTAATATTTAGATAAGGACGTAGCTTTTAACTTGTATTTCCTCCCTATCCCTACAACCCAAATTGTGCCAACAAGCTTGATGTGTGCAGTTTCCAGGGCTGGGGGGAACTCCTGGGCAGCTGCAGAATGCCGAGTCCACTTCTGCTATTTGTGTATCCTGCACTGTGTGAGGAAGGTGATGGGTGTTGTGTTATGTATTTACAGTTCAGGGACAATTGGGGAATGTTGTGGGAAGCAGCCTGGTGCACCCAAGAAAGTGATGGAAGCACTGTTAGTTATACTGAGATACATTTTCTGATTTCTTTGACAGTAATTTCTGAAAATACATGACTAGATAAAAGCAGAAATCAGTAATGCACTTGAGATTTGGAGGTTACTTTTTTCCTGAATATCTGCAAGGGAAGTATTATCAGCAACAAGAATTTTTAAAATATATTTTAAGCAGGAGATACATTTGTGGAACAAATTACATTTTTACCTCAGCCTGCATGAGCACAGAAGAATAAGATTTTTGTCCTTGACAAAAAAACCTTGCCTCTTATTATTATTATTTCCTTCTTCTTTTGCCTGCATATATGCCCATATTTTTTTGTTCTACGAGACAGTTTATCAACAAAATATGCCTTTTCTCCATTTTTCTTTCAGTAGTTAAATGCCAAATGTTCTAAGTTCTAAAACATGTCCAGATTGCCAGATTGTATCTTATGCAAACCCTGACTACTTTAGAAACATATATATAATCATATTAAGCAAAAGCCATTCCAGCTATTCACGTATATGCTTTTATGAACCTCAGATGTAATTGACAGGATTTAATTTTGCTAAAGTAACAAAGGCTTTGTAAGTATAGGTTTTCCTGATACCTGAGCATAGTTAGGAAAAAATTCAGAGCACATGTAATATTACACAAGGAAATAAAGTTAATTTTCTTGAAATATACAGTAGGGTATATAAATGGACTTCGGGAAAAAATAGTAGAATGAAAAGTCTAATGCTATTTTCCTAAGCCACATTTGCTAAATGCAGACTTTTGCAAGGTCAGCAGTTATACTGGAGTTGAGGAGAAATGGCTTCAGTGGCTTTAACTTTACCAGTGCCCTTGATGAGGTGCAGAGTTGTCAGTATTCTCGTAAAATTCCTCAGTGATGGCTTCTTCTGTTCTCTTTATTTCCTTAAGTGAACATCTGTCTAATTGTTCACCTCCATTGCTTTAGTGCTTTCCTCATGCTTTCTCTGTTTCCAGACAATAAACTTTATTTTCTTCATAAGAATTCAGTCTACGCAAGGGTATTAGGCAGCTTGTTTGCACCTTTTAATTTCTGGAAGTTTTCCAGAAGGGCTTTTTGCTGTAGTTCCAATGGGTTCATCAGTGAATCATGTAACATAATGCAGCATTGTGTTTGGGTTTTTATCCGTTACCTTCTGTTTATAAACATCTGCTTGGAAATTTTCTTTTTGAGTCTTTTTTTTTTTTAATATGTTTTACATTTTTGCATGTGGCATATGGGTAGGATATACAGTACCTGCTATTTTTTCAGGTGTTCAGGTAGGTACAGCCAGTATTTACCTTAACATTTGGGAAAAGCCTAAACTGCTTGCTTAAACCCCAGAATTTTAAGGTAGAATATGTGCTGGTTATTTAGCTATGTAACAATACTTGTTAAATTAAAAGCAATTTAATAATTGACTGACTACATTAAAACTTGGCATTAACACTTATGCTTGCAGGATTGCAGAAGGTATCTAAAAAGTCTCTGTCCAGTAGAGAGGGTATTGCTCACAAACTCAGCCTGCTGCTTCTCTTGTGTTCAGTTCTTTGTGTTCAGGTTTTTTCCTTCCTTTACAAAGGGGAAAGGCAATGGGGGTGGTTGGTTTTGTCTTGTTCTGTTTGTTTNTTTTTTTTTTTTAAATGATTTTTCCCTCTTCCTCTCATCTGTAAAGCATTTGTATCAATCTCGCACACCTATTCTTCAGGCAAATATTTAAAGTTGGAAGTAGGTGGTTGTTATTCTTTTCCTGCTGCTTTATTTGCTGTCATGGCACCACTTCCTTGTTTTTTATGTACAAATACCTGTGCAAGTATAATTTTTAAGGCATATTCTTCATCCTTCTGACCATATTGTTCATATACAAGTTGTATTTAGGAAACAAGTGTTTTAGTGTGTTTAATGATGAGAGACTGTCCACCCTCCCTTTATATGGCTGCATGAGACAATTATTTTCTGGAGTACTTTTGTTATCTTGAGATCAAAATTTTATGAGAAAATTAATGTATATTTAGTAAATGAAAATTTCAAAGCTTTTCATGTTGATGGCGCTTAAAAATAAGACACTTGATTGTGAACTTTTTTCATGTTTGCACTAAAGCCATTTTAAACTTTCTTAATTATTAGAACAACGGGACGTGGCCTTCTGAGCCCTCCTGTCTGAGGCTGCCCCATTGTGCATCTGTAAAATACATGGTCTGGACCTTGATCTCAGCTTTTCAGACAACCTTGGAATTACCTTTCGTATTTAATGATATGTTTGGTTTTATATCCACGATTCCTGAGATGGGCCACGTTTTCACACAAATTTAATTTCAGCCTTTGTGTTTATTTTGTTAATATTTTCTTTGTCACACCATATTTCTTTAGAAAGAAAGTCAAGAAAAGCTTCCTCCTCTTGTGGCCACAGATCAGGTGGCAGAAGGGCAGGTTTCCATATTCTGGTGGTGATATTTTCCTGTGCATGCAGAAAGACTTCATATTTTTGTTCAAGTCTATATTGTGTATATTGAGCGTATATTAAGAAGCTGATCCTGCCAAACCTTGAACAAGAAATCTTTACTAATGTGATTCAGTCCTTTTATTTCACTTTCTAAAATTACATACATATCAATGTGACCATTTTCAATGCATCTCTTAGCTTGGGAATGTGAACAGCTGGGGAAACAAAAGAGTTTGTGTATGTGTTTATTTTTTCGAGGATACTGTTCTGTAAGTTATCAATGTTATATTGTTTAAATCTAGGAGATTGTAACCATGAACTGCCAATTAAAATGACTTAAATAGCTAATTATTCAGTTCTTTCATTTCTTTGTCTCATATATTTATTTCTACTTACGTTGAAGCATCCCGAAATTATTAATGAGTACAGAAGTGATGACTTTTAACCATATTGATATTTTTATTTTCCTAATATTAAGAGTGGGGGGAAGGAACTGTACCTTAAATCTCTTGGCAAGCTTTGACATCCTCCCAAATAGCTGCAATGCATCTGTAAACCTGCAGACGTCACTATTCTGCCAATTAATTGTGCTGCACGAGCTGTTCCACCGCGCTCTGACCACATTGAAAATATACTCTGCTCCCATCTCGCAATTACAGCTCTTGGTTTTTAATCTGAAACAATTTCATCAGACTTATTTTAATATTGTTCTTTCATTTTCAACGTTCCACTAAAGGAAAGAGTATGCTTTCCTTTTTAACTTGTAGGAGCCATGTCCTAACAGTTGTCTCTAATTATTAGTTATTGTTGTTTCAATACAGATTTATGAACTACTTATTTTGTGTCATATAACATACCATTTTTAAGCAACATTTTTCAATCTGAACACAGCTTCCAGGAGGGCAAGCTGCCCAGAACATCAGTGATCTCACAGTTATTACTTTGTGTCATATATAATCTTGTTTTTTCCTGCAACAAATAAATCTTTGGGCCTCCCTGCAAAAAACATTTGTGGTTACAGTATAATAAAAATAAACCGTTTGTCGTGACTGCAGCTGACATTTATCAGCCTATTTGTGGGTGCTCTTTCTCTCTCTGTATAATACGGAACATAATTTGTCACTTTGTAAATACATTCCAGCCTAAATCCCTGCCAGCATCTGTTAGTGTTTGAAGGATTAATGCACTGCACAGTGCATGTCTGCACTTTCAGGCAACAACGTAGCTTATGGTTATGGATCATGAGAGAACAGGGAAAAAGGGTTCATTTTGTATTTACTAAAACATTGTTGCCCTTTTGACCATCATGCTTTTCTCGTCCTGTTTGTCATCTGGAGTGGGGATTCTGCCTTCCCTTCCCTCTGTGACAACTGCGTGTGAAATCCTGCTGTGAGTTTTGTACACCACTGTATGTGGAGCTGTTCGTGTAAGATAACACCTCCTTAATTTTATGGATAATTAACAACTGTAATAATGTATTGCAGTGGAGATGTTGCTGGTTTAGTCCATTTAGAAATTCTCTTTTTTCCCCCAGCCTCTGCCATTTGCAACAAATCCATTATTACCCTGTTGCCTCCTGCATTGCTTCCTTCTCAGCAACCCATAAACTGGGTTTATTTAATCTTAAAGGCTTCAAATAGAGGGAGTTTTTAAAAGGAAAAAAGCCTGTAGCTTCTAAATTATCCTAATGCTGTTTGCCTTGTTGCTCTCTTTGAAAATGCATTCTGCTATCACTTCGAATCTTGCAGAATGAAAGGAATTGAAAGCATCTGAATAGGAGGCTCTCCACAGCTGAGATTCTGTTACACGTTCCCAGGCTCCCTTGATCATTCTCTAAACAAGGAGATATGTTTATTAGAATAGTAAACCATACACATGATATAATATATTGCCAAGATTATTTGAGATTCCCCAAGATAAATTCAAATGAGCTTTACAGGAGTGGGCGTTTGGAGACGGAAAGAAGTGATCTATATCCAGGGAAAGGAAAAAAAAATCCAGCTAAAAGTAGGCTCCCAAGTAAATACCCTCAGTTCATGTGCATTAAGAGCTAAACAAATTCCTATTGCTAAAATCTACAGTAGATTTTTGTTTAAATACACATGTAATTTCTTGTTATTGAAGCAAATGTGTCCTGTGTGCAATGGAACCATGTGCATCCAGGAAAAATCAGGGCATTTGGAGCCTACTAAATGAAGTATTCTGAAATTTTAGTGCAGCAGTTTTTGTATCTTTTGTATCTTTTTTGTTCCCTCTGGTTAAAGAATAAATAATTTTTAAGATCTCTTTAGGAGAATGACTTCTTTTGCTCTTTCTAAGCATGATTTAGGATTGCTGGGGCATAGTTTACTTCACTGAAGATATTAATTTCATAAAGAAATGCAGATGTTTTCCCTTTTTTCCTTTATAATTATCTTTAGAAGATATGAAAGGCCAAATTTACAGAGATACTGATCTAAGAGTTAACTAATGTAAAGATTATGAAATAACATTATTGCTTATTGTAGTGGTAAGTGGTATTTATTACAGAAGATTTATTAAAAAAGGATATTAAAATCTGAAAAATGAAGCAACCACAAAGAAAAGAATGAGTGTATTTTGCATTCATTTTATGTGCAGACATGTGCTAATAGAAAGAGATAAAGTTCTGAAACTATTGGGAAATTTAAAATGGTGATTGCATGATAAGTCAAATATACAAACTATACCTGGAGACCTGAGTCACATTTTTGTATTTGGATTTTAAATGATAGGTAAATTCAGTATTTGGACAAAGGAAAAATACTTCTGTGAATAGTGATTTGTTTAAATGTGAGGACCAAATTCCATGTTGGTATATGGCATATTCAGAAACTGAACTCCTTCCTATCAGGCCATCTTTATCACTTTTCCACATCTCTCACCTTCAGAATTTCAGGCTCATGTGTTGCTTTCACATTTAATCTCCACCTAAGGGAGGATCCAGACTTCTCTGTTTTTATAACCCAGCTGAGCCCAACATTAAATCTCCAGTTCAGGTGTTTGTTCAAGGTTATTGTGAGTGGGGACAATTGCAACTTTCAGACATTCATTTTCAGGACATTTCTACAACAGCTTGAGGGCTTCAGGTTTTTCTGAAGAGGCCTCTCAGTTGTAGATGATGCCAGAAAGATAAACACTGTTCTTTGCCAAACATCCAAAACTGTTCTGGAGAAGGGCTAGAGACAAAGATAACAATGGTACTAATAATTCATTCTTCATGATAAATGTTTGTCCAAGGGTGATCAGTAATCCAAGTTTGCAGGCTCACACTGACCCATGAAATCTTGATCTGTGTGCTGTTCTCTTGGCTTGGATGAAGGCAACCCCTGCAGGAATTCCATTTTTGTGAAGATGAGGAAGATCTAGTTACTTAAGCAGGAAGAACCAGGCTTTACAAATTAAGGTTTTGGGAGAGGTCACACACAGCATCAGACTATGTTTGACAGGATTGAGCAAGAAGAATAATGGAAAAATATACACCACTAAATTACAACCAAAATATGGGTAAAACAAACACATCAGGAAATAGTGAAACCAAGTATGACTAAATAAACTTTCTAATGAAAGAAAGGAAATCCTTTTCATCTCTGATTTTCATGAAGAATCAAGTTAGTCCCAGCTATTTCCTTGTACATCTCATAAAAGGGTTGGTAAAATGGTTAATGTTTGGGAAATTGGTTTGTGTTGCATTGCGTAAAGTTAGTGGAAATTTGAAAGTACTGCACGAACACTGCTGATACTGGGGGGAGGAAAGGGGAGAGAACTAGAAAAATGAGTGTAAAAATGTTCCACCACAAGGTCTTCTAATGAACTTTATTGAAGTATACCAAAGGTAGCAGAAGAACATATTATTAAAGCATCTAGCACAGGAGCTGGATTGCTCTTAAAGCAGTGGGATGCATCCATCCCCATCAGCTCCAAGGAGCTGCAGAGCATTCAAAGCACACACCCAGGTGAAGCTGCCATTGCATAAATACAGTTTTGCATGAAGTACCAGTGTTGACTACATTAGAGACAATAATCCTTGCAGTCCTAATCCTGAGTGAAAGCCTCTTTCCCCATTAGGTACCCCATAAATAGTGCATGGCACTGGCTATTGACTGTCGTAAACTATGTGTCAAATTGTCAGATGTGCTTCTAAAACATCCCCTGCTCCATCCTCAACATGGAAATATGAGTTTATTTGGGCATTGCTTGTCATATGCTGAGATTTGGTTATTTGTTTACCTATTTTCAGATAATTCCACAGGTTTTTCATCAGCTTTGATGTAAAATTCTTTTTTTCCTGAAGATTTTCTTTCTCAGACAGCATATCAGAACTATCTGCATTCCAGGATGTTGTCATGAAGATTTTTCTGTATTAAATTAAACCGCTTTTTACCAACTGATCGTACTTTCAGTTCCTCAAAGTCAGATATTCCTCTTGTTGTGTTATGTATTCAGTTTTGAGTTAAGGACTTTTAAATATTGAAGATGTACACACACTATTTTCTGAGAGGAAAATTATACAGTAAATTATGTAGTGTCCACTATGGTACATTCTAAGTGGGCCCTTACAAAATGACTTGTACTTACATAAGATACAGGGGCTACAGCATATTTATTAAGACTCTTCAACTCTGTATGAAACTGGAGCAGTCAGAAGTAATGGTGTCTGCTGAAAGATTCTTTATCATATGAATTTACTTTTAGTCATCTATTATTTATTTCAGCTATTTTATATGCCATTATAATAAATATTATGACAGAGAAAGCTTTTATGCTTCAACTTATTGTACTGCTCTTCACTTCCTTGCAATCCTTCAGGAAAATGTAGCTATGCTTTACCTATATTTAACGTAAATCATCACTTACATTTGAATGAAAAATTCACTATGAAAAAAGGCTCCTTCTTCAATACCAAGACACAAATGCACAATCATGTTTACTGCCAAACTACTCTACCATGCAGTGTTCATTTTTAAACAATTTTTAAGCTGTAAAGTGAATGCATTGCATATAGTGAAATAGCTGGCTTTCTGGGGGTTTTCACTTTCGTGTTACTTTCTGGCTCAATAAGCATTTTTCTAGCATGAGTGCAAAGTATAGCCAATTGCACTTAAGCATTTTCAATATTTTTGCTCCAATAGGGAGCAGCTTACATACAAAACTGAACAAGCTGTTTTCTGGGGTTAGGTAGAGTAATGAAACTTACCTGGAAACATTGACAAAAGGCTTTTAGAACTAGGTGTGAAACTTGAAATACAAGATAAATGTTTTTCTTTGCGCTTTTCAAAGTGTTACTGTGTTGGGTTTAGAAGAGGACTTGTTTGGAACTGGAGATGGATCTGCCTTTGGCTGTTTCTTCAAAGGCACCACGTTGATGCCTGGACACTGTTAGCCTTGAACTGCTGATTGGGCTTCATGAAATACTAATATCCCCAACCCAAACTCAAAACTGTCAGTTGGTTCTGGCTGAGCTGGATTTCACAGGGTTCAGCGACAGCAGAAGGGTGTCCACCTCTTGTGTCTGTTCTTCTTTGGCCACTTTGCAGAGCTGGTCTGGGTCTAGTCCTGAAAGTGCTTTTGGATGCAGCTGGGTCACTTGTCCTGGGTATCTGCAGAGAGGGCACCAGCTCATTTTGCACAGGCTTTCAGTGGCACCACGAAGTTATGATCTTGTGATTTAGAAAATAGCTCTTTAAATTATTCTACACTCATTTTATTATCTACTTTCTCCTTAAGTGAGGTAATTGAAAATAAAGTAGTAGAGGGAACATTAATACCTTTTGTCATTTTAATTTTCAAAATTCTGGAGTTTCCTGCCTTACTGTATTGATTTCACAATGGCAGTTTAAAGACTGTCTCCTGTATTTGGGAAAGTGGCAAGTCTCATTTAAGATTTCACAACATAAAATGAGGCATAATTCAGTACTGAAAACATGTGAAGTGAAATAGTGAGAGACATCAGCATAATACAATTATGACACATTAGATCAGGATTTGTAGCATACCATTAACAATCAGTTCTGACTGCAGAGAACAATTACAGTTAAGATGCCTTTTAGCAAAAGTGATTTTTGGTTTTATTTTTTATTAAAACCCCCTATGCTCTTGTATACATATCACAGTATGTGACACCTAGACTTCTAGGGGAAGAGGGAAAACATTATAACAAAGGTAATTCTGAGCTACTATAAGAAAACAAACATAAAACCTTCTACTTGTCATTTAATGGAGAAATCCTTACATTATTAAGAACATACCTTGCAAATATGTTGCCTTATTCATAAGTTTTTTAAAAAGATATTGTGATATAGAAGTAACAGTGGGAAAATTTGGAATAAAAATGAGTTGATACTAAAAGTTCAGCATTTCACAGTCTCAAACTGTAGTAGGAATTGGTGGTCTGCAGAACACCTCTGTGGGGTGAGAGGTGCTGGATTCTCAGTTGACAGGGAAGAATCTGAAACAAAAAAGTTGGGGAACTTGCCTAAGCTCATGGCACATTAAACTGATTTCTTCCCCAGTTGTGCTTGGAGAAAACACTCACACTTGGCCTTCTTGAGTGCCTTCAGAAGCTGAGGTGGCAGGTTCTGAGTGCTTTGGATGTCACGTGCTCCAGCTTTTCATGTGAGGAAAAGAGCAAATGCGTGTGTCTGTGCTCAGTATGTGCCTTCTGTGCATATGAAGGAAATACAAGGCTGCAACCATCAGGGTTTTAAAAAGCAAAAGCAGGGAGCAAGTTGAAAGAATATTATGATTTTTAAATTTCTGATTTTTACTTTTTCAATATATTAATCCCCAAATCCAGGCCAATCTGAGTCTGCTTAACTTCTGTTTCAGAGAGTAGTTTGGAGGCCTCATACCTTTTTTCTCTTTTGGACTTGAAGAACAGATGCCTCTTTTCTGTTCTTGGAATCAGTAGCAGAAGCCTAATGTGTGACACCAGGAGGAAAAACATTACCTGAGTGATATTGTGTGGACTTGAATCCTTGTCCCCAAGAGGACGGTAGCTGACAGCTTTGGTCTAGTCTGTTGAACTACTTGATTATTATGTTTTTTGACCCCCTTATGTCCCTGTATTTGTTGCATTCTTGTCCTTTTACCCTTGGGAGAGACAGGAGAATGTTTCAACTGAGGAAAGCAGAGGCAAAGTAAACTTTCCTTGGCACACCACTTCTGTAGTAAGTAAACAGCTTTGAACTGCACAGCTGAAGGGAAATTGTTCTGGAGTTCTATTGCATAATGAAGGCAGCATCATCTTTCTCAAGTCTCTGACCATCAAACAGAAGAAAATATTTACCCAGTGGGGCAAAATGAATTCCAGAATGATGTGCATCTTGTGAGGGTAAAAAACCTCTTTGTAGCAAAGTTTGGTTTAGCGTTTTCTGACTCCATCAATTGATACTTCCTATGGAGACTGAAGCTGATGAAATTTTAGTTGTGTTTGTTTTGCTGTCCTGATAAGTCTGGCTGGAATGGGACAAAAGGAATTTGAGTGATACTCTGTTTAAACCAAACCTGTAAGGTAGTTGTAGCAGGCAGAATGGGTACTAGCAAAATAGAAAACAGATGTAGGGAGAAAAGTGCCAGATATAATGAAACAGGGAGATCAGAAAGATCAGCTGAGCTTGGGAGACAATGGAAGGTTCTTCCTGGCTTCCTTCTGTGCTGACTTGTGTGCTGCTTTCCTTTCATTCCTGCAGCAATGCTCACGGTATAACCTTGTAATCCCAGTAGGTCCCTGTTGCAAACACCAGCTACTTGGTTCTGTGATGACTTTAGGAAAATAGGTTTTTGGTTCGTTTTGTTCTGAGATCTGGAGTTTCAAAGTATCTGGAAACAGGGATTTTAAAGCTGAAAATATTGAGAAGGGTTGGTTTGGTGTTGCCTAAGGTTAACTTAGCCTTCAGGTTAACCTGTTGTTTCTTGGGATAGTGTGTCCTCTTCCAGGTGAAAAGTTGGCTTTAGGTATATACAGAATTTCTTTTGAAGACACAGAATCATAGAATGGTTTGGGTTGGACCTTAAAGCCCATCTCGTTCCAACCCCCTGCCATGGCAGGGACACCTTCCTCTATCCCAGGTTGCTCCAAGGCCTGTCCAGCCTGTCCTTGGGCACTTCCAGGGATGGGGAGTCCACAACTTCTCTGGACAACCTGTGCCAGGGCCTCCCCACCCTCACAGTAAAGTGCATTTATATTATGCCCTGGTAAACTCTGATTGTATAAAAAACTGTGTAGACTGATCTGTTATTTTCTGTAGTCATTTTATACTGTCTTTTATATCACCTGCTATGAAAAAAAGATTGTTTTGGATTAATATGTGCCAGTCTCAGCTGTCTTTTATACAGTATTTACTGATTTTTTTTCCTATTGGTATGATACATAAAAAATAGCATGTATCGAGAATAGCACTTACTCTACTTTTTATTTCATGAGTTACTTAAGTTTCACCATCAAAATCAAAGCAAAAAGATACCTATTTACCTTAACGCTGCCTTGAGTCGGTTCATTGCATTATATAAAGCTGTGCGTTACACAGTGTATGTTTTTAGCAGAACCACCAAATCACAGATGCTATTTTTGGCATTAAATGTTGTGCTCATCCATCCCTTTTGATGATTTGTATTCACTTTGGGGTTATAATGTTAAACAAGGGAATCAGACAAGTTTCATAACACATTTACTGTAACACGATACTGTGAACTGAACTTGCTATTATTTATCTTTTTTTATGTTTTCTCTTGTTCCAGCATAAAGCCAAGGTAGAAGCAATGACCTTAGACCTTGCTTCTCTTCAGAGTGTGCAGCACTTTGCTGAAGCATTCAAATCCAAGAATCTGTAAGTACTCAGAAAATTATATGTAATAATTTCTTGTTATTTTAATGTCTTTATCAGCTGAGCACAGTTGGCAGAATCACCACAGTTGGATGGATCACCAGCTGCACTTAGTGAATAATCTTTTCACAGGAATTTTTTTCAACATAAATTAAAGATCATTTGTTTTCATAGTAAAAAAAAAAAAAAATTACAGATCTCTTATTATTTGATGTGTAGCCCCAGTTTTAAAGGGCTTTTTTCCCTGTGGCTATTGGAAAAGACCAAAGCTGAATTACATAAAGATAGCTCAGGCAACTTTTAACAGTTTTGCAGTGGTTTGGAAGAGGTCAGGGATGAACAATTAGTGCACTGCTTACCTTACTTTGTTTTCAAACCTTCTCTCTCTCCTTTTTGTTTCTAAAGCTTTAACAAATACAGCCCTATGAGCCAGACAGCTCCATTTTCCAGACCTGTATGTGGAATAGTCCATAATTTAAAAAAAAAAAAAAGAAAGGGGAGAGGTTGTGATAATGACATCACTTAACAATAGACAAATTTATATGGAGATAACCAGGTTAGATTCCAAGTGGTTTAATTTAGCTCGAACAGAGCAATGAATCTCTGAATTGAAGAAATTATTTGAAAGCTTATAAGTTCCAACTCTTGACAATAAATTCCACACTTTGTGCTTTTATCCACAGTTTGACCCATTGATTGTTGTGAGTATTCAAACTTAGCTTTTTTTCTGGAAATATTTCTGTAACTGATATGCATCTTACTGTTCTTCTCGAGAGAATATGACCTCTTAGACAGCTTTGAAAATACATTGTTGTAGTGAAAATACGTAACAAAGAGTGTTTTTTTCACTTTTGAAACACTGCCAAAGCTAAATCTCACATGGATAGACAGACGACATTTTAGTACTTATAGGTCTTTTAGATTCAAGGAATTGTCAAAACTGACTTCTAACAGAAGTTCCTTTACTGCCAAAATCCTTAGTATGAATATTTTCTTATCATGTCATCTTCATGTATTAAAATTTCTTGAAAGACAAATCCTTGCAGTATTGCTGCTTTAGTACTAACTTGGTTTTGTAGTGTGAGAGCAGTTAAGTGTTTTAATTTAGAATCTTCATGCTTTTAATGTGCTACATTTCTTTAAATGTATGGTGCAGTGCAAAGTCAAAACCACCCTTCTTCCAAATGCAGCTCTTAACCTGATTTGTGTGTTGTAGATCATACCATGGTCATCCTATCTAGTCCGTTAGGTATGCATGTTTATAAATCCGTGGGAGTGAACATGCTTTAATCAATTTTTGCCAGGGAACTTAGGAAATGAGAAGATCTAGAACCAGTAAAACCTGTTTTGTTTTTGTTGGCTTACCCTGTTCTGCCAGTGCAGGTCTGTTAAGCTACATTGTCAGTGATGGACAGGCTTTACTAATGTTTCACCCTGATTTTATTTGGAAAAACATTTAGTAATAGACAGCATCTAAAGCCTCTGCCTTGCCTTCAGGCCTTTCTGTCTTAAATAAGTGCTCAGATGTGCCTGTGTCTGGCAGGACTAGTCCAAGCATTATGTGAAAGTCTGTGTTCTGTATCTGTTGTGAGACTTGTAGGGTTTTGACCAAAATGAATTTCCAGTTATATTTTGTTTAAAGTCTGGGGCTGGATGAAAACCAGACCCTACACACTGCCTGTAGCAGTGCATCTTTTATCTGATGCAGATACAGAAGAGTTACCTTACAATCATCTGCACTGGCAGGAGGATGCACTGGAAGACCTACCAGGTCTTTCTGGCCTCTGATATTTTTGAGATTTAACTATGTCTGGATAAGGTTGGAAAAGCAATTATGTGGCAGAGGCATCTTGCTGCTCCAGTGGTGGGCCGATGTGTTTTCCAGCTCTAATGAACGCTAACGACCTTCGTCTGCTCGTTCGTTTGTTCTGCCGCAGTGTCCAGAGGCTTTGGTCATGTTGGGGATTTCTTTGCACCAGTGGCTTTATGAGCAATTGGAAGGAATCTTACAGGCTCCAGTGACAGACTGAGCCTTGTTCTTTGTGCTTGGGCCAGTCTTGTCTGTTGGCAGCCAAATTTTCTGAAAAGGGGTCGATAACCCTGTAGGAGAAGCACGTTGTGATGGAGCCCCCTCCTTCCCCATGAGGGACCTGTCACTCCTGTTAATGAGCACAGGAAATACCTTAAGAGAAGAGAGTTTTCTTTCTCTTACGAATTTCTCAACAATAAAGTAGCAGGAAAAGCAAATAAAGTGTTTGGTTTTGTTTCTTTTTTTTTCCAAACAAAACTATAATTTGAGCTCTGACTTGTATAGATCTTGGTTTCTGGGAAAAACTACAATACTTCTAAAATGTCAATGAGAAATTTTGTATGAGCACACAAATTTTAATAAAGACCTGTATTTTGTTTCTCACAGCACTTGATGTGAAGAGGCCTTTAGTATTCAGTGGTGAACATCTTAAGCTTCTCTGTGCAAGTAGTGATATTCTCTGCTTAGTTTCTCCAGTTCACTACTGGTTTCTGGGACACTGGTATTTTCCAGAAACTGTTGGTCTTCGAGACATATGACCTAATAATTGAAAATTTATAAAATAGATAATAGATAGGCATGCCTTCTGAAATTCTGCTTTTGTGGCACACTTTTTGGCTCTAGGTGGTATTTTTTGTCAGCAGATGTAAGGGTGTGCTCCTAGTCACATCACAGCCTGGGACCCTGCTCTTCCCTGGTTGATAGCAACTGGAAAATAGTCTTGAAGAACAGATCTCCTCCTGGATGAGAAAACTAAAATGGAACAACTCCAGAAAAAGGTTCCCTAAATTTTATTAAAACCTCTTGCAGCTAGGGAAGCTGGGGGTGCTGGTATTGCAGAGAGCAGAGGGGAGATTGCTGAAATTGTGAATCTCCTGCCTTAATCAAATAAGTTGTAGAAAAAAAAAGCCTTCTTGAATGTGCTTGGGAATCTGAGAGACTGTGTAAACTACGTGAAGAATGAAGAAATGTCATCCTCTGCTCAGCAGGAATTTAACGGTGCTGGTTGCATACAGGAAACAAATGATGCAACAGAGGGAGCCTTGAGAAAAACATAAATAATAAACAGGAGGAAAGGGTTACTCTGAAAAGAAATATTTAATATGAATTGGAATAGTACTTTAAAGCTAAGAAGCCTTCCTTGTTTGAAAGTAAAAGTCAGATGATTCATCTATAAGTTATCATACTTCTGAGATTTCGTAGAAATCTTTTATTCCTATTCGGATTTGTTGGGTGTTGCAGACTTGTCCACAGATAAAATCTGAGCTCTGAATACATAAACACTGGTAAATTATGCCATATTCCTGTAAATATATTCTAGAAAATCCTTCATCCTCACAGAAAAAAAATGACTTTCTTTTGTTTGCATTATCCATGCTCTTGAGTTGATACAGCTGTTTCTCTTTCTGAGACTTTTTTAGCCATGCAGTTTCAAAAAAAGCTTTGGGCAGAAGGGTTTTGCAGATTATTTTAGATCCCGCAGTTCTGTGATTGCAGCACTCAAACTTTCTCTAAGAGCAGGACAGTGCCTTCCAGGTTTTTTTTGCTCTCACAGTTAGAAGGACTCTGTGGGCAAAATAAGCTGAAAACCTAACTTAGTTGGATCTCCCAAAGTCAACTTGGGGAGAAGACAGAATAAAGCAATATTGCTGTTTATTGTTTGATTTACCTCTTACTCCATTGTAGCACAGCCTGAACACAGGCTAACACATAAAATAGATGTCCAATAAAGAATAGGGCTCAAGGATTCCTAGCACAAAATTTTTCAGAGAAATCCAGCTGTCTTTTAGTATTTAGTATTTCTGGCTTGTTTTCCGCAGATAAATTCCTCACTGCGTATTTCCACCAGGAGTGAATGAACTCCATCTTCCTTCCTTGTGAAGACAGTGCTAAGGTTAGGATGAGAATGGGAAAAGAGATCTCAGTGCACCTAAATGGCTGGATTTGTTCGAGTTGCTTCTTTTATATGTATCAAGTCTTTCCCCTCTGCTGGTTTCCAGCTCAGGCAGTTCATTGAATGTCTCTGTTATGGAAAGTCAAATAAATGATCTGTTTATAATAATGTTCTGGGCTAAGATGGATTTGGCATGAGCTGATTTTTGTGCAGCTGGCAGAGGCAGACCAACCAATCTTTCATATTAGTGTTTTGGAACTAAGAAACACTGAATTGAATCTGCTATTCATTGAGTGGGCACAATGTGAGGAATTATGGTTGGTATTAATCCCCCTTATGGACAAAATGACAGCCCTCCTGTGATTGTATGGAACATAGCATTGACATTTAGTCAGGGTCAGTGTTGCATGCTTCAGGGTGTGTAGAACTGGTGTTTGTGTAGGAGTGTAGACTTGTGGATGTGGCACTTTGGTATCTATTTCTCAGTTTGATCATCATGTACTTGACTGAAACCTGCATACTTTAACTGGAGGACAGCACTGATGTTTCAGTTCTAAAACTTCCAAGATAGGATCTGTTATCAATATTTAGAGCCATGGTGTCATGGCATTTGCCTGGTCCTCATCATAAGAACACTTCCATGATCAGAACAGCTGGAAGGAGTGAGCAGTAAAGTTACGTGTGCAGTTATAGATGCATTTTTAGTTTTCAGTGGTGCGTGGCGCCACTTGGTTTGAATTAAAGTTTTCTTCTGCCAAACAGTAAGACTTTAATTTAATGTTCTCAGTGTTCAAGGAAAAAAACCCTGAAATCATCCTGAAAAATCTTGAATTACTTCAAAAGATATTAAACAATGTTTGCCAATAGCTACTGCTTAGAATTTTCTGAATTGGTAGGAGCAATTCACAATTATGCAGGACTTCCAGATGTTGTTCTCCACTGCAGTTACTTTCCTATACTTTAAAACAGGATTTTTTTTTTTTGTGGTAAGAATTGGCATATGCTAACAGTTTATTCACTAATGATGTGTGTAGAAATATGGAAAAGACAGCGGTTATGAATTACGGTTCTCCATTTGGAAGTTTAGTCTCTTCTTATTTTCCTAACCAGACCCAAAATGGAGTGGGCCAGGTTTTCAGCTGGCCTCCTTAGCTGAGGCCCCAAACTCTGTAACTGCATTCATTTTTTATGCTGCAAGCAGAAGTGTGCTGAAACCTTGCAGGTGCAATTAAGGTTTTGGAGCCTGACGAAAAGTCAATCCAGAATATGATTTTTCTGCATTTTCATATATTATAACTGACATACTACGGGTGTGTTATTTTTAATTCCAGTTGAATGACAATTAAATCATAGATACTGTGTGATAAATTCTATGCATACCTGAGAATACATATGTAAAAGTGGGATCTGCTTAGCAAGTTGTTACAAATATAACTTAAAGGATCTGGAAAAAAGCAATATATGATTCAGATGAATTATCAGTGATGCCATTATGCCAATATGTTTAATGGTTCTGTAGTCGATGTATCTCTATCAGAGATTATTGTTGCCACTGCTTATTGGCTTTCCAAACCTGAACAAATTTTATAGTACTGTACGGCTCTGTTAACTCTTTGCCATTTACAGATTTACTTTTTGTGAATTAAAAGTAGTGACAGTTGAGATTTTACATTTGTTTTCTCAACTTAGAGTTGGCATCCTGGCAGTGCTACTGAGGCACAAACTTCTGGACAACATTGTGCATTTTGAGATATCAAAAAATACCCACATTGAATTAAGTACTGAAACATGCATAGTTCAGAAGTTACTGTTGCAGACAGCACATATCTTAAATTTAAATAAGATCAAAGGCTGACTACACTTGAAACGTACATAATAATATTAGGGTAAAACTTTTTCTCTTTGTGGTGATGCTGTGCCTTATTAAAGCCTGGGGATTGGTTTCCTGCATAAATAGTTTTTCTTTTCCTTCTTCTGTTTTAAGCTCTCATACACAATTACCCCTTTGTGGTAGCATGTGTCAAGTCATGTGGATCCAGAAACTATTTCCAGTATTTCATAAATTAAAAATTAAAAATCTCAGAAGCTTAAGCCCTTCCCCCTTTTCTTGGAGGCAGAGATCCTGATGTTTTCATCAGATCACCTTTCCTTTTGTCTACTCTATCGTGGAAATATCTCCTGCCTCAGAATATTTTTAGTTTTTTAAAAATAAATTCCATATTACTCCACCATAACTTTTCATACAGTCATATCTACAAAAATATGAAGTGTTTTTGCACATTACTAACAGGAAGATTTTGTTAGGTGTTTGTTACGTAGTTTTATGACTATAACTGTGCTGTCCAAAATTTACAAACGTGACACTTTGGACACTTTGCACTCACTGCACTCTACCCTAATGAAGAAACTTTGATAACCCTTTGGGGACTTCCTGCTCAGCACCCTGGTTGTTCTGCCCATTTTCAGCCACATGTCTGTGCCTAAATCTAGGGCGACTCTAAGGTGGCCTGGGGCTCTGTCTCCCTAAAAAATTGCCACAAGGTGCACCAGCTGTGAAAGCTCTTCTGAGCATCTAAATAAGTAAAATATTAATTAACATGACTGATTAATTGATTAGTATGACTGACTAAAACATATTCTGTCACAAATATGCCAAGGATTTTTGACCATTATGGCTTAATGAGTTTTGAGAAGCTCTGTGTGTTTAATTGATGTTGCCTTCTAAAAATTCTGAATTATAAGGCAGAAGTAACTATTTAATTACAGATACATTAAAATATATTTAGGCTATTCAGTTAAATGCTTTCTAGGGGAAATAATTAAAACACAGAAGGCAGAGTTTTCTGGCACTTGGGTAGGGAAGCCTTGCTGCTGGCCTGAGACTGGCCCATGTGTCTTCATCTTAGAATCCAGAAATTTGTGTAATAGACTGAAAAGGTTGTATTTCTTTATTAGCTGTTCCCCAAAATCCCAGAGGATGTCAAAGTACATTAATTTCCGTCACAACGTGGAATCTTTCAGGTCTGAATGGCAGCACACAGCTGCTGCAGGGGCTTTCTGAATTCTGTTACAGCTCTATAATCTCTGGGCAAAACAGAGGAGTCATTGGCAAGTGAAATACTCAAAATACATGAGGTTTTTATTTTTTGAATGATCAACCCCAAAAACATTTTCCAAGAGTTTAGCTGTTTTCAATTGAAAATATCACAAGTATGTAATAAAAGTAGTAATTGAACTTTTTTTTTTTGTGAGCTTGAGCTTTCTTTTTTCTAACAAGTCCTTATTGTGTGCAAATGAAATTTGTATATTTAGAAGTACATGCAGAAAAAACAAGTCATTCCACGGTTATTGCAAAAATGAATGTTTCCTTGGGTCTGGCTTATGCTTGCTTGAAACTGTGTGTATGTGTGTAAATAATGATTTGCTGTCAGAGTTTGAAAAAGATGCACCACTTTGAGGTAGCAAGTGTCCTTAGGTGGGCTGCTGAATGAAAATTACCAGATTCTGGATATTTTCATTGCTGCTCTCTCTTATTAATTTCTGGAGGTGTAGGACGATGTGGGGTTATTTTAGTTGTTGTCCCCTCTCCATATATATAAGAAAAAATGATATAGGGAAAACCATGACTAATGGATGTTTTCTGTTTAGTTCTAAATCAGTTGAGACCTCTGTTCCTTCTCCAAACATTTATGAAATTGTACACTGAAGATTTGAGTGAGGTAATGATTAATGATTGAGGGATGGCTGACCTCTATGGCAGTATGCAGATGATGTATTAGGAAGGCATAGGAGCAACTGCTCATAAGAATTCCCATGTATGTGTTATGAAGGAAGAATCAGAACAGTTTCAGTCCACTCCCATTAATCTCTTAGAAGTGGGGCAAAAGTATTTGCTGATCAACAGCGTCAAATCCTGCAAAGAAATCCAGTAGGATGAATTGCAGAGAATTTTCCTTGCTTCTAGCAGGAGGTCATCCATCAGGGCTCTAAGTCCTGAGTTAGTGGCTTGCCTTAAATGAAGCCTGTCCGACAAGGATCCACATTTCTGTCAGCTGGCAGTTGGCAATAAGGGTATTTTTGCTGACCTTTCAGCCAGTATTTTTAGAAAAAAGGAAGTTAGACATTAAGCATTTTTTTTTGCAAAATTCATTGAATTAAGCAGTGATTTTTTTTTTCTTTTACATTGAACAAGTAAACATTTAAATATTTTTGTGTCAGTATTAGATTATACATGGTTCTGAGTTTTCCTGCTGCTGCCTGAACACTGACTTAGTGATTTTCTTGTTGCTCGGTTTCCTGTCAGTACTGCTTGTAAAACTGAGGGGGATTTCTGGAGATGGTTGTTTAATTCACCCATTTTCTGGAGAGCCATAAGCTTATCTTGCCTGTTGGATATTCCCTGTGTGTATATAGCCATTCCCTCATGGAAAGAAGTACAACTTCCTAACTTTCGGAGAAAGCAACATGGGTGTTCGGGGTTATGGGGTGGAAACGTTTGGTGGGCTGTGACTTTGCTTCTTTGTGGAAGAGAAGTCACAGCTCTGCCTTCTTTACTGGCCGTGACAGAGGTCTACAGTTGCTTATGGGACTTTGGGGATATGGTGAGGCCTTTTCTGTTGAATTTCTGTGTAATTCCAAACAGTGTGAACTTTTCAAATCGCTTGAGAAGTGCCCCAGATGGTGTGACATTCTGCTTCATGGGAAGATTTGAAACTATTCCCTTTGCATACTCTCTGGTTAACTATTTCATTACGTTTGAAATGGGAGAACACCAAAGCCAAGAACTCTGTTGACATTTTGGTGGTGTTTGTTTAACCTCCTAGTGCACAGGCTACATTTGTTGAAAAATATTATTCTTACCTTTGCAAATCATCAGTAATTAATTCCCTTGGAAATATCTACTGCTGCACACAGCCAGCTTGGGAGGCTGCTGACAGATCATAGTTTTACATCAGGTGCTAACAAATTGATTATTAAATTTCATAACTAACTGATTTATAGCAACAATTTAATTTCTGTATCTCTCTAATGTATTCACTTACTGTATTTTCAAATAGTGCAGAGGAGTTGGATTACTTAGCTTTTTCTAATGGTGAATTGTGCACAGCATGTGAGATCTGAATGACTTCCCCAGTGCAAAGGTTAGTAAAGTATCACAGGCTTGTGAAGTGCACAGAATATCAGCTGCACGTCAGCTCAGATATTCACATTTAAGATTGTCCTGGCTAATTCTACGTGCTTTTTAACTTTCACTAAATTGTAGCTACACTTCGCAGCACGGTGAGCGTTTTCTGGGATTGCTGTGTCCCTTGCAGTTGGAGCAGTGAGTTCCTGAGTCTCAGTCAGGCTGTGAAGGATTGGAAGCAGTGGCTACCTGATATAATGGAGCAGATCACGTTCAGTCCCAGTGCCCACCTAAATGGTACTGGTTGCCCACGTTAGCTCCCTGGGTGGGATGTAAGTCACTGCCTGAAGACATTTTAAGGAGACATGGAGGCAAATTTTCATAACACTCTGCAGGGTCCTTGCTGTGGTGTTTCCAAAAATATCTAATGGGTGTCATGGTTAGAGAGAGCACTTGGTCGTGTCGATACCAGGAGTAAACACTATGGAAAATTTCCTTTGCTGCTGACATCCTTTGTTGGCCTTAGCTGTGCCTTTGATGTAGAATTACAAACTATTTTAAACTGAGGGGGGATTTTTTTTTCCTTGGGCTCAGGAGGAAGCCTCATGCAGATCGCAGCAATGTTTTTAATGAACTTGTGAAATCAAGGTCATAGTTCTGCTATCACTTGAAAATACTCCTGTCATAAAGCAAAGCTGCAGTGCCAGATGTGTGGTGTGAATTTTCACGTATCTTAAAAATTTTGTCCCTGCATAATGATACGTTCAGTGGCACAGAGCTCTGCACCATTGAGATTAGAATCTGTCATCTGTGGCTGAAATTCATAACTGCACGGTGGCTGTTACCCAGGTAATCTCCTTCATTTCCTGGTGTGCAAATGGCCAGGTCACAAAAACTTAGATGACAATTTTCAGTAATTGGACCTTTGTTAGCAGTCTGACGAGAGACACCGATAGCTTAATGGACGTGGATCCAAATCTGAGAGGTGGCTTTTTTCTGAGCTGAAATGAAGCACAGCATCAGTATCTATTCATACAACCCCTCAGGTTTCTTTTCTGTGGAGTTATCTAGAAAAAATTATTTTTTATTTAGCATTTAAAACCACTAGCGCTAATTAAAAAGGAAGGAATTCTAAAAGGGAATCTGATCCTAACTTTTCAGTACGGTAACTGTTCAAGATGTTTCTGTGTTTCTTTTTGTATTTCTTCACAGATTTTTTTCTAATAGAGTATTACAAATAATGTTAATTTTACAGTCTCTTAAATTTGAATTACATTGAAAAAATGAGAAATGTGCTTTGAAAAATACAAATCTCATAAAATGGACTGAAGCATAATTTTATTTCTTTTATAAAATCCAATTAAATGACCTAACAATTAAAAAATGACTAAATTTTATGGTTTTATAATTCTGGAATCTTCTTTTTAATTAATTGAGCTGACAGATTTAGGTATAGAGTGTGTATTTCCCCTCTGGTAGTTATTGTGTAATTACTAATAATGAAAGATGCTGCAGTTTGGATAGGTGGAATATGGTTTTGGTTCATATGTGAATCCTTTCTATCTGTGATTTGTTACTTCATAGTGCACATTACAATTAGCAAATAGAGTGATGATCTTTTTAAAAAGTGTCATATTTGTTTTGGAGGGAATGGTGATGGTATTTTTGGTATTGCTGCTGCATTCATGTGCTGCAGTTCTCATACAGGAGGCTCTTATACCAAAAATTGCATCTGAGTTGGAGAAACTTGTTCCTTTTTTCCCAGCAGATGTACAAATCTGTAAATTAATCCTTGCTAGAGCTTTTCATAAAGCTCATAAGAGGTGATGAATCATCCAAAGTTCCGTGCCCTCTCAAGCTTCAAGCAGCTTTGTTTTCCTCTGGGCAGATGCATCTCAAAACAGGCAAAATGAACTCTGGTTTAAATCATTTTGATAAAAAGTACCTCAAAAGATCTGTTACCTTCTAAAGAATATGATCCTGCACAACTCAGTGAATATCCTGCTTGTGCTGTGTTGAGTGAGGCTGCAAAGATCAAAAAAAGAACTGCTTTTTTTTGCCGTTTGATTTGAACAGAAAAAGAGAACTTTGCCTTTGTAAGGACAATCCCTGTTTATCCCAGTTTGTTTTGTGGATGCAATATGTATGCACAGATACTCTGTGTACGAGTGTCACTGACCAAATGGCAAATCAGAAATCCAGCACTTCAGAAACTCAGCCTCTCAAAGTGCACAGATGTTTCACTCTGCTTCTGGAGCTTTTGGTAAAATTTCCCAAGTTGGCAAAGGAACAGATATCAGATTGTTAACTTCTTATTAAAGCACACTACACTGGTAACTTCCCAATGGGCTGGAAGTCAAAATTTATTTTAATAAGAAAATACAGCCTACTCTTTATGTCAATCCTTACTCATTTCTTTCAGTATTCAGCTAAGGTGTGTTTGATTCCCCCTGAAATGTTCTTTTGAAAACTGAGCTATCAGAATCTGGTGCTTTCAAACATGCCTGAAGGAATATAATTACTTAGGTTTGTTTGACAACCTGGGGCTTCCTGTTTCACATTATTTTCCAGAATTCCTTCTGCAGATGCTCAGAGTTGCAGTATATATGTCCTTCAACCACATGGGGGAATGTTCTGACTCTGTCACCTGCCATCCTTTGTGTGTAGGGCTGTGAGGAGGCACTTGAGAAGAACAGAGGGCAAGCAGTTATTTTTCATAATTGTGCTTAATTAATTACCTTCAGAACTAGAGTTTATGTTGAGTGTTGATTTTGTCTCATGGGATTGCAGTAAAGACATAATAGGCTGGAATGGGCTAAACAAATGTGACAGATCTTAATATTTTGGTGTTGGGACATCACAAGTATTAGTGCAGGAATTTTTGGCTGTCATTATTTTGTGTGACTTTTCCAAATTAAATACACCAGGGCGAGGGATGCCGGATGCAGGCTCTCAAACCTGAGGTTCTCAGCTCAGGTAGAGCTTGCTGAGGTCTGCTGCATCAGGCTCTGACTCAAGGACAAGAACACGCTGTCAGTGCCAAGGTTTGCTCAGAGATGATGCAATCTAGCAAATGCAGATCCATCTGAGGTCGGAGGACCAGAGACTTTACTGTGTTTCATAAGGGTTTGGAAAAAGACAAGGAAGAACAGAAAGGGCGTTTGTCCTTGATGTTGCTGTGGAGGCTGGGAAGGCTGTAAGGTGTAGTATCCTGAGATTACACTGGAGACCTCAAGGAATTTGAAGTTTTCTGGACCTGTTTTTTGAATGAGAGAGGTATGTGCCAGCCTAGGTTCTTTTCTAGCTTAGTTTGGTAGAACCTTACCCTTTCATTTCAAGTTCCTTTGTCATGGCATTTCTGTTTAAACTGGGTTAGCTGAGTTCAGTGAAGAAGAATTCTGTCTCAAGGATCTCATATGTATTGTGTGCAGATTTTCCACCAAAGATTACAGCTTCTGGAGAATGTTTTTATTTTCCATCTCAGTCTTTCATTTTGTGACATGCATACTTCATTAGCTGCAGAAGTATAAAATGTGTACATGTGCCTTGTTGCACTGTGTCTTTATTTCTTAATCACTTGTCCCCTACCGATTGTGCAGGTGTCATGTACCCCATACAAGAAAGTGGTAGGAGTTGCTCCTCCCCCAGGAAAAGTTTCTTTTCTAAATGCTCCAGATGGAGACAGTTTCCCAATTAGCAATTGGGAGAGCAGTGATAGTGCTGTGTGGCATTTTGCCTTTTACTCTCTTTTACTTTTACACACCTTTCTCCAAGGGTGTGTCACTGTGGGGCTCAGCTGGACCTCGAGTGGGGCTGCTGGAACCAGCTGGGATCAGCTGTTCCCAGCACGGGGCAGCTCCTTCCCGCAGAAACCAGCCAGCGAAATTCCTCACACCTGCACCCAAGGCACACCTGCACCCCATTCACACAGGGCTGTAATTGCACATATTTAATTGAGATTTCTGTGTCCTGCTTTGATTTTTTTTTTTCAGGCCTCTTCACATCCTGATCTGCAACGCTGCCGTGTTTGGTGCTCCCTGGTCCTTGACGGAGGACGGCCTGGAGTCCACCTTCCAGGTGAACCACCTGGGACATTTCTATCTTGTCCGGCTTCTGGAAGATGTTTTATGCCAGTCATCTCCTGCCAGGGTTGTGGTGGTGTCTTCCGAGTCCCACAGGTTGGTGAATGTTACCTTTGATTTCACTGGAATCTTTAATCCTTAGAGCATGAAACAGTTCGGGCAGAACCACAAAAGTTTCTTAAAATGAAGGTCCTTGCTCTCAAGTATTTGCCTTTGAATAATCTTTTTACAAATAGAAGCATTACTAATGCCTGTGGATGTTTCTGGATTTGGCTCTGTTGCTGGATAAAGCATGTTCTAGTTTTATAACAGTATGTAGATATTTTTTTGATCATTCTTTGTGTGAATGCAGATTTTCGCCGTGTTTCAGACCGCTCATTGATTTTGTGAGGAGATGGAATAATAATTGATTAAATCTGAATGGCATGACCTATATTGATTTGTCATTCAACAACTTCAACATCTTAGCAAGAAGAATGTGCAGTTATTTTAGCAGGAGAAACAATGCAATTAAAAACTGCTAGATGAAATCCAGTTGTTTTATAATGAGAAATTAGGGAATTCAATGCCGACATTAGCTGTATAATTGTAAAATGGGAAGTAGTGTAGTTAATACATATTACAAATCTGGCCATGCCTCTTTTGGTGAATTTTTTAATTAAAATGTTAGATGTTCATCTTTTGTACTGCCAGGAAAAGTACAGTTGGCAAAAAAGATGTTGATGAGGTTTGCCTTATTTCAGATGTGCTTGTGTTTTTTGTGTTAATAACTGAAAAGATGGTTTTGATTTAAATAAAGTTCCTTGTGCAAAATGAATGCCCCATTTCTGAATTTTACAGGGCACAAACCACTTACTCCTTGCTGATTTAGTTCAGGACTGCAGGATTAAACCTGTAACATCCAGCTTTAAACATTACTATTGATTTCTATTTCACTTTTGGTTGTGTGTAGCAGCTCTTGCAAACCAAAAGGAAGAATGTGTGAGTGCCTTTTTTTTTTTTTTTTTTCCTGTCTTCACATTTCTGAAATGTTTTAGTGACCCAGAATGAAGCTTATTTTTTTTAATCATGTTTCCATAAAATGTAACCCCAGGGACCTGGTAGAGAGAGACCAGCCAAGGGTCGGGCTGAAACCTTTATCACTTCCAAACACAGGGGCTTATGGTATAAATGACACACTGCAGATAGATTTACTTTTACCATTTTAAATTTATGATGGCTGAAATGAAAGGAAGCAATAGAAAATGCCAGTAATAATCCTCCCCACTGTTAAAAGACATGAAATGTCTAGTAATTAGGTGGTAACAAAATCTGGACATCCTTATCTTTGCAAATCACACCAGGTTTGTGAAAGCAAGTAGCAGAGTCCTGTTAGGAGTGAGGGCAGCTACTGCAGGGCAGGCGAGATAGCTCTAGAAATAAATCTGCCAACTCCAATCACTTGCCAGATGTGGAGGGCACAATGGGATACGTATAAATGAGCTGTTATTTAATGGGAGATTATGTTGAGTTGTCAGCTGCTTGTTCCCCCTTGTAAGTTTGTATCTCTGATAGTATTTTAAATGACATCTTTGTTTTTCACTGCATTAAGTGCTGTGTGTAGCCAGAGCTCGCATCTCTGGACATCTTTATCTGTGTTTTTGATATATTTTGAAAGTGCTCATTTCTAAGTTGGTGAGATCAGCCAAGGTTTAGAGAAGCCTATCAGGAAATAAGTAATAGTCTATGTTTGAATAAAATAATGAACACAACTAGTAAATTTCCCTTTTTCTAAGGAGTCCAAATAATGTCTTACAGCTTATCTTATCACTTAAACTGATCATTGTAAATAACTGTGCATTCCCCATGCCCCAGTCTGTTTAATGGCAAGAAGTTTATGTAAGGAGTTAGTTAGGTATTATTAGGTAGTCGTTCTTTCTGACCTACTTGAGAACTCTGAGCCTTAAACCATGTCGTAAAACAGAAGTGTTGGTATCTAATTACTTCCATAAACCTTGACTGGATCTTTTTGCTGGAGTCAAGACCCCCTGTTAGGGGAAAAATAAAGTCCCATGTTTGCAGAAAATGCTATCCTGGACTGCTTCAAGGCAAAATATTTATTTGCCTCTCTGGTTCTTTGTTCATTTCTAGTTACTTCCCTCGATTCAGCACAAATGAATGCTGTTTAAATTAAGCTTTTGGGTACTTTAAGCACATCATATTAAAATCAGAATAATAAGTAGGTTGACTTTCCTTCTGTCTTTATTTCTGTGTTGTTAATTTGATTGTACAGCCCTTATCCCCCTGAATTCAATGAGCTTGACTCACATAAGCACACTTGCATGGCTGGACTCAAAATATGCCACCGTGTTTCCTTTATACAGTAACACACAAAGTTTTATTTATAGATTATTTTTGGTGTCATAAGTGATTACTTGTGGAATGAATGTAGGAAATTCCTCCCAGAATAGTCCTGTTAATTTCAGAAATGTATTTTATCTAACTGAAAATTATGAAAGGGAAATTTTGTTGTTGGAATTGAAGGGGTAATTCTGCAAGACACAGAACATCCTGGATTCCTTTTGAGTTCAAATACTGTATTGCTTTTCTCTGAGCATATTATAATTCTGCTCACAGAATGAATGTAGAAATTCCATCTGATCTCTTCATTTCTGGGCATGAGATGCAAAATTAGTAAAGATATTTTAAAACATTTTTCTAGTGTGTACTATAATTATGTTTATCCCTGTTCTCCCCAGCTGATTCTGAAAACTGAGTATTAAAAAGAGCTTGCTAAATCCTTTTTATTTTTAGTAGCTCCTCTGAATGAAACATAGATCTCTAACTAAATGTAGCATTATTTTCTAATATTAAGATATACCAGTAAATTAATAAATGAAATTGTAAGACCTGGGAGAGGAAATGCTTTATGGAAATTTCCTTTTCTTTATCTAAATGTCTTTAGAACATTCACTACTTTGTTTCTTTCCTTTCTTTGTTTTTTAATAACAAACAGCTGGTGTTTAATGACTCTGTCAGACCCAATTAAAAAACGTCAACTAGTTACTTTGATTTGTGTTCAGCCATGCCATGGGTATACTTAAAAACATTATATTCTGCCAGAACTCATTTTGGCTTTGTTTACATTTATCTTTTAAACATATAAGACTATTGATGGCAAGTTACCAAGGTTATAACCCCCTTATATTCATCAATTTTTAATCTAAAAAAAAGCTTAAGAGGCAGTGGGACTCATCCATAGTTACTTGAACACTTAAATGCAAGTGTGATGGGTGTGAGCACTGGATGAAATGATGAGGGGATGGGAAGAAGGGGAAATGAAAAGATGCTAGGTTTCTGTGCTTCTAATGGAGAGTTATTTTATCCCACATTATTTCCTCCAAGTTGATCGTGTTTTTATGGACCTATGGCAAAATCTGGGGTTTTTAAAATTTAAAATAAAGTAATTTGTAAGTTACATACGATGTCTTTAAACCATCAAAGTGTTTTTTTACTTATTTTTGTTTATCATTTGCTTCTTCTAATTATCCAGTAATTTTACTACCATATTATATGGGACTGTTTCTTGGGTCTCAGGCAATTTGCAGTTGATGCTTTCAACTGCTAAATAAGCTGTTGTTTTATGTTGGTTCTGGCCAGGATCTACTATGTTGTCTACATTTTATGTTGTTCTTAATGGGAGTGAAATTAACTCTGGGGTATCTAAGGCATATTTACGGTTTTTCAGATTTACAGAAATTAAAGACTCCTCTGGAAAGCTTGATTTCAGCCTGCTTTCTCCATCTAAGAAGGATTATTGGGCAATGTTGGCCTACAACCGCTCCAAGCTTTGCAATATCCTGTTCTCCAACGAGCTGAACCGACGCCTTTCTCCCCACGGGGTGACATCCAACTCAGTCCATCCTGGAAATATGATTTATTCCTCCATTCATCGTAACTGGTGGGTGTACACTCTGCTGTTTACCTTGGCTCGACCTTTCACCAAATCCATGGTAAGTGAACGCCTTAAACTATTTTGCGCGTCTTCATTTTCCGAAATCGGGGCAGAAAAGTTGTAAAAATCCAGATGCATGTATCTGCTTTGACCTCTTGCCTTTTATAACCATGACCCCGATTTTAATGGCAAACATCGTGCCAAGACAGTGCTCTAGAAGAGGATTCTTCAACCACTTAAGATTTACTTTGTCAATCTTCTGCTAAGGAACCTTCTAAGATGGAGTGCATGACCCTGTTTGAATGTATGATTTTTCACTTTGATTAAGGACGTCATACGTCTTAGGTGTGGGGATAGTTAAGAGTTATTTCTGTGCTCAGGATATGTAAAACATCAAAAAAATTGCTTTGGCTTTTAAGTGGAATATGTTGACTGCATTTTTTATGTAAACAGATGCCCTAGTTAGAAAAGATACTACAGACATTATTAATGGCTGAGGGAAAGTGCTTTCAGTGGTAAAAGCACCTTCATTCATATTTAAAAAAAAGCAACAACCCAACAATTTTCTTGTTTCTTACAAAGTGCTGAAGACAATGGGTGTTTTCCATTTGTCTCCATTGGATTTTGGACTGGACCCATGACATAATGAAAGGCTATGCAGTTCTTCCATAGCCAACATTATGAGTCTTTATTATTTAAGAATTTGCAGCACCTCCAGCACTTGGAGGGGTTACTCTTATCCTTTGAACCTCAGAGCCAGGTTATTTATAAGGAGTCCAAAGTATTTTTTTAGGCAGAGAATGACATTTACTTCATTGAGGACTGGCTTCCTTTAATCTTATAGAGGATTTCTGATTCGTTTTTCACTGACAAAGAAGGGTGTTCCCAAAGAGAGGGACAGGGAGAAAGATTCTTGAATGTTTGCATCCATGAGTCAGAGAAATGAAAAGATCCATCCTCCTGCAGAATCTTAATTTATACTGGGATAATGTGTGTGGAAAAGACAGGGTGTTTAAAACTCTGGTTGCATGTCCATAGAAGAAAAATACTGGATCTTCAGTAAGACCCATGGAGCAAAAATATGAACACTCCAGTGTTTGACCACGTGTCAGTCAGGAGAGCCCTCACACCTCTAACCTCTGCTTGCATTTTGCAGA
Source organism: Gymnorhina tibicen (assembly GCA_013399875.1). Classification (NCBI taxonomy): domain Eukaryota; kingdom Metazoa; phylum Chordata; class Aves; order Passeriformes; family Artamidae; genus Gymnorhina; species Gymnorhina tibicen. Next base: position 4,015,736 of record VXAZ01005267.1, on the reverse strand, counting down.
CTGTACATATGCAAAACCTATTTATGTCCACAAGATTGATATGTGAGCTTTCTGGCACCTTGGGACAAGTAATAATATCTTTCAACAGCACGTTTTTTTGACCAGGACCTATAAAACCATGCCTCTGCTGTGTTGGGGATTGTTTGTAAAACAAATTCTTGAAGTTCTCCTGAGAATGTGTAAGTGAATGTTATCAAAATCCCGTGAAAAGGATCCAGTCAGTGGAAGTTTATGAATTCTTAGTTTTATTTACTCTGACATATTTTTACAAAGGGAATTTTTGTGTTTGTTGCTCAGGGAATCTTATCCTCTAAGGAACAAAATAAAACACTGACGTTAATTTTGAGTTCTTTAAAAGAATTGATAGATTTTTATGTAGTGTCTATTAATGGGTTGTACATATAAGAGAATACAAAGTAAAGGTATCAGCACTGAATAGCAGTGCACTCTGGTCCAACCCAAATGACTTCTGTTAAGTCCTTCATGCTTGTATTTCACTGAGGTTATTTGAATGTCATGATGGTGGGTATGGGCTGAGGTTAAGACTCAGTTTTACAGCTCACATTCTGTTATGAATTGTTACATTCCCCTGAACTCTACCAGTGTTTCAATAGCCAGTAAAACTAAAAAAGTGCCCCTTCCTGGGTATGCAAACAAGCTGAGCTGAAATTCTCAACATCAGTGTAAGAGTTTCTATTTTAAGGCTTGTAGGGAGCAAATAATTTGCTGCTGCTGCTTTTTTAGGGGTCGTGCTGTTATCAACCTGGAATAGACTTTGTTGGGGATCTTTTTCTGGGCTTCCTCTCTGTGTTTGTGGCAGCTCACCCTGGAGTTTAGATGAGTGTTGTGGTCAGAATTTTGGGAGTGATCTCAAAGCTTTACAGCTGCAGTCCCAAGGTGGTGAGCCGCTCGCTCCTGAGTGTTCCAAGGATGTCTGCATTGCACAATGCAGCATGATGCAGCAGCATTTAAAGTAGTTTCAACTGAGCTGGGCCCGTAACTGGAATTGAGAGGTTGGTGACAAGGTTGTGTGGAGAGAGGGGAGGTTTGGGAGCCCAGACAAGGAGCCACACGGAGTTGCCTGGACCTGTTTTGATCTCTCAGGCTGTAGCTGTAGCTGCTGCAGCATTTTGGTATGTGGAGAGGCCGATGCTTCCTGGAGCCAGTTTGAAGCTGTTTGCTGTGTCCTGAGCTATCAGGCTCCTGGAGTCTGCATAGATGCATATATATATATATATATTCATACACACACAGAGAAACTGCAGCTGCACATACCTGATTCTAAGGCCTTTTTGTATTATTGCTGTAACCAGGAAGGAGTTTGAAGTAGAGCGATGGAAACTGAAGACTATTCCTTTCTTTCCCACCTGCCTCTTTTTCAAAATCTAAAATCCACAAGGATTGCTACACAGAAATGGAGAAGTATTCTGTAGAAATGAATAGTTGCAAATAAATTACCATTATTATTGAAGTAACCGTAGCTCTACTAATGTCAAAGAGCCTCTTTTTTACTTACCACTAAATAGTTACTAAGTTGGAGATGCTTAGATTATAATTAAATGTCAATTGAAACAAGCGGCCACTGTAAATAACATATTGGAAGAGAAGCTCTGAAAGTAACTGTAGGCCATGCATATATTTAGCTAGTTTGATCTAAGGCTCTAGGGTTTTGGGTTTTTTTTCTTTCTACCTTTTTTTTTTTTTTTTTACTCTCTTCTCTCTTTCCCTCTGTTTAACAACTGACTTGAGAAGTTTGACCAAGTTGATGTTTTTATTTTAAATTAATCCTAGTCATTCAGAACCTATGTGATTTGTCGTTATTTACGTACAAGATTAAAATTAAATTTATTCATTGTAAGTTTCGAGCTTACACTGAGTGTGGTATCTAGTGTCACCCCCAGGTGATTTTGAGTGTACAATGGCATATAAAACTATAAGCAGAGTGCCATTATCACACACTTGTGATAGTCTTACATGGACCCAAATATTTTTGTTGGCAGGTAACAGAGCAGAAAGAATATCATGTGCTAGAGTAGCAAGAGCTTAACAGATGTTTCAGTGAGCTGAATTTTCAAATCCTTTTACATTAAGAAATGGCTGGGGTTTGGGGAAGTTTTGAGACTATTGGGTTACATTTCCTTTTGCAGTGCAAAGCCAGCCATTGTGTTGGAGTTTTAGCAGATGTTACCCTCTTTTAATGGCTGGGAGTAAAACATTGGTTCTGTTGCTGAGATATAAATTACATTTGTGGAAGCTCAACTTGTCACCTTTAAAAACCAGTTAGATGTAGTAAGACCATTCTGCCCTTAATTTTTCACTGTGGAAGACACTGATGCTTGAAGTGCTCTTTGATTTCTCCTTCCTCCCCCAAAGATAGTAACTTTCCAGAACTGGATTTTGTATTTAAAATATTGCTGTTGAGATTTATAAGGAATATTTCTAAGGACCCCAAAGTCTTTTGCATGTCTAAGTTTTATCTAAAACCATGAATTCTTGTCACTGTCATACTTTCCTGGGGTGTTTGAGGCAGTAGCCCTGTATTGCAGTGTTCATACAGGCAGGAGGAAACCCCAGTGCCTACAATGGCTTTACTGGATTTGCTTTTGCCATAGGTTGGAATGTCTAAATTTAAATTTCATGTGATGATTACCATGCACACCGAGCATCAACTCAGAACTGTTATTCTGGCAAAAAATCAATCTGCATCTACAGGAGTGACTTCAACCTAATGATCACATCTGTTTGCTTTTGATCGAAGCCCAAAAGAGGCCATGAAGCCTCATCACCTCTTTGCTTTCTCCCCTGTCCTTTGCTGAAGAAGCTGGAATTACCCTTAGAGCTGGGGATAGAATTCCCTCTCCAAGCAAAGATTTTTTGCTGTCCAAAGATCTGTGTGGGCTGTGTTGAGTTGATGTTGGCTTCCAGTTCTGAATTCACAGTTCAGGCTAAATTCTGCCCTCAGCTGTGCCTGTTCAGCTCCAAGAGCAGCCCTGGGCAGGGTGGGTATGAGCATGTTCCAGCACAGAACTTGGCCTCTATTTCCTTCCTTAAGACATTCCTGAAAATGCACTTTTCAAGAAAAGCAACAGGCAGCTCTGTTTGAAAAGAGCCTCCCAGTTTAAGTTTGATCAAAAAGACAGTTTCGTTTCTCAAATTGAGTTCTGGGCAGGAAGTGAAAGAGGATGGGAGAGTGAAAGGGAAATAGCCACCTACTGGGTATTAGCAGCTGTAGAGAGTGAATAAATCACATGGGCAGTTCTCCTGGTTTATGGATTAATGCCTGAAGTGTAAATGTTAAAGTGATGCTAAGCCACAGCTCTCCTTTTTAACACGCAGGTTTGTGGACTGTACCTCTAGTACCAAGAAGGGACAAATATTTTATTGAACCCTGATAGCGTGTGTTTCCTTGCATAAAACTCCTATTTAAAATTGACTGAATTGGGTAAAAGGAAAGAAGACTTATGTGGAAGAACATTTTGATTTGTTGTAATAGGATGGTAAAGAGATGCCTCCAAAGTAGTTGTTGATCATTTTATGTGTCCTATCTAGCAATAAAATTTAATATAAGCTAGTTTATTATCAAAGTTACATTTAACTGATACATATTTTAACTTGCTGCTAAAGTAAATGTAGCATGAAATATAAGGGCAAATTAAATTTGTCCTCTGTAACCTACACCACAGGAGTGGAAAGTCTCTAAGGAAACCTATCCCTGTGCCAAAGTGAACAAGTCAGGATCTTGGTGTGCAGAATGGTGCTCAAGGGGAGCAGTGGCCATGGAGTTTTGTGTCCAACACCCCCCCCTTAGCTGTTTGTGCAGCAGCTCTCTTATTAACCTGTAGTTTTGTGGAGGAAATAAGGAATTTCTTCCTCTCCCTGCCGGATCCGTGCAGAATTTCAGAATGTTTTGTCAAGTATGTGGGTTGCAAGGCAGAGAGATATTTGGTCCATAATGTTTTATATCACAGGTAATTAAATTAAAATTTTAAATTAAAAAAGAGCATTTCCCTATATTTTCAGACTGAAAAAGCCCTTTATTGTTGTTATTTCCTCTCTTTTGCTCACCATCACTTATGGAGCCAAAGTGCACCTGGAGTGCTGTGGAGTCTCTGAGGTGCTGTGCAGAATTGATCTGCTCAGAATACATTTGAGAAACCATAAGGAAGGAGATTTGTCGTATTACGAGTGTTGAGGTGCTTGGGTGAAAGGAATGATGTTGCACCCTGACACTCTGATAGAAGCAGCTGAATGGCATGTTTAGGGGTTTGTTTGTTTGTTTGGGTTTTTTTTGTCCCTTTACCTTTGTCTTTTTTATGTCATCACTATATCCAGTAATAGGAATTTGCCTTACCCTTATGGTAGTGCTCTGGAGACCTTTTTCATACTGAAACATCATGAGTTGTTCTTTGCTCAATAATCATTCAAATACTGCAGTAACTGACAATAAGGAAGGCTTTGATTCTCCATGGGTAAAGATGACTAAAATTTAGAACTGTGAGTTTGAAGAGATAATTTTTAAGGTATTTAGACAGTGAAATTCTGTGGTTCTGGGTATTTTTTGATTTTTGCATTTATTTTACATATTGCTGTACAGATAATTGCTTTTTTGATGTTAGTTATTCCAAAAAGATGTGGAAGTTTGTCGGGAAAAAAAGGGCTCTCCTTGTGGGAGTCTGTGTTTTCACAGTGCATGGTTTTATTCTTTTCTGTCAGGGAAGAAAATAGCTAATAACAGCACCAGAAAATATTCTGGATTTATATGTACAACCTCTTGGCCTCCCTTCCTTCTGACTGATTAGAAATAAGGTCTTCTGTCTCGAAAGTGGGTATGTGCTACTTTGCTGCACAGATATCATGTTAAAACTCTGGCTCTGTACAGGTTTGTGACTGTTCTGGTTTTGTGGCCACACACAAATTTTTCTTGCGTAGTTCACATAAATCTAATATTTTTTGACAAGCGTTGCTAAGAAAACAGCAAAAGAATTTATCATCGAGCTTTGTTAAAAATAATAGATTGGGAAAGAGAATGCAAGGGAAAATACATCGTGAGGAACTTTTCTGGATGTATTACATACTCGAGTTGTAGAAACCAAAATGTACAAACACGGGTGTTCCTATGCCTCTTCTGGCTTTAGCTATCAACAGTAACTTTCCCTGGGAATAATCTAGTTTGAAATTAACTCTTGATTTTATTTTTTTTTTTAAAGCTGAAACTGATTGCCTCTGTTTCATGCATTTATTTAGTGCTAATGCAGACGTATGTCTTTTAACTTGGGGAAGTGGCGGCAATAGTCTGAAGCACTTTTTTGATATTTGCTGGCCTAGATCTTAACATATCTGTGAACTGAGGTAGTAATTCTACCTTTGCTACTGGTCTTCCTTTGTCTGCTCTTAATTTGCCTTCAGGTTATGCTAGATCTTGTTATATGAATAATTTTAAGAAGGTCTGGTAAACAAAAGGACTTCCATAGAATAATCCTGTACTTTCTGCCTAATCTTTGTGACCTAGTGAGCAGTGAAAATTGGTGCTTGATATCACTGTGCGTTGTTGGAGACCAAATGTGAGTGTGCCCAAAGTCTCCCATTGATTTTTTGCTTTGCTGAGCTCCAGAGCCCTCCATGTGCCCCTCCAGAGCCCAGGGGGTGCCCCTTGCCACCCCAGGTCCCTCCAGTTGCTGCAGATGAGGTGACTCAACCCTCCCTGTGACCTCAGAGTTTCTCATTTGTGAGCATGAGCAAGGTCACTTACACATTTTGTTGTAAGTAAAAGTACGATCCGGACCTTCTTAGTTACCAGCTAGCACATAATAAATCACAAGATTATTTATTTTCTTTAGTAGCTTGGGAGTTATAGAGATAAAATTTTTATGAATGAGATAACTGTAATCAAAGCAAAGTCAATGTGCTGTGGCTCTTGTATAATGACCCAATGAACTGTTGCATTCTATAAAGAAAGTCGCCAATATTTGGTAATAAAGTTTGAGTTTTTAACTAGCAATGAGTTTTTGATCACTTTTAATAGAAAAGTAGTCCCTAAGAAGTCTTTTAAATTAACAATTTCTAAATTTTTGGACAGACATAGCTACTCTGCTGTACAACAAAGGGCTGGAGCTTCTTTTTCAGACAGGCTGAGAGAAGAGGAGGCTCCAGAGAGGCCTTAGTACTTGCAGTACCTAAAGGAGCTCCAAGAGGACTGGAGAAGGACTTTTTCACAAGGGCACAGAGTGACAGGACAAGGGGGAATGGCTTCAAACTGAAGAAGGGCACGCTTGTTTCCCTGTGAGGGAGGGGAGGCCCTGGCACAGGTTATCCAGAGAGGTTGTGGACTCCCCATCCCTGGAAGTGCCCAAGACCAGGTTGGACAGGGCTTGGAGCAACCTGGGATAGTGGAAGGTGTCCCTGCCATGGCAGGGGGTTGGAACTGGATGGTCTTTAAAGTCCTTTACAATCAAAACTCTCCTATGACACACAAATCATACGAGGTACTTCCTTGTCTGTTACATTCACATCCATAACTGCTGATACTAAGCCTTCTAGTTAGCTCTTGATGAAATAAAGCTGATAATCCAAATGTCTGAAGCTCAGAAAAAGCAATATTTTTGGACGAAGGTTATTTTTGTTTCTTTGACCCTTAGAAGTTAAAATCCTGAGCCCAAAATTAAAACGGTAAATGGTAAAAATAATGAAATTACATAATTGAATGTTGTTAGCCTGTCGTTTTGTGATCATAGCTCAAAGAGCAATATAAATTTTGTGGATTCTAGAACATGGTTTATCTTTCCTCACATTTTTTTTCCCCAAGTTTTTATTTATGAATGGACAGATGTTCAGGAAACCCCAAGCTTTTGTTGGCCCTGTGTAGAATGGATGAAATATGAAATTTTTTTTAAGAATGCAGTGTGGATCCTATGTTATGGAAATATCATTTAAATACTATTTCTTAATTGGGGCATGAAGTGCTTAGTTACAGTATTTCCCTAGAACCCCTTGGATATCTGAGATGCTTTATTGTACCATGGTCTTTTCATTTCTCACTCTGTCATCTTTGAAGAGGTGCCATACCACTTTAAACAGCTCACCAATCAGTTTCAGATGATGGATTCTCTTTAATCATTTACATCCAGAGAAAGTCAAATATTCCTTAGGAAGCCAAAGTATTCTAACAGAATGTATCATGTTTGTACAGCTGGATATCTTATTTATTTGAAGTTCTCAGGGAAATCTCTTCTGACTTTACAAAAAAGATGGAAGAGTAAACAGTACAGTGTCCAAGTAATATGAGCGAGGAAGTCCCTTCTTTTGGAGAAAATTCATTAAAAATATATATTTTCAAGATCCAAAAATAATAAAGTATATCAAATGCAGAGTACTACATAATATTTTTTCAATATTCCTACTATTTTTACATATGTGTGTATATATGTATGTATGTACCTACATTTCTATCTATCTATAGAGATTAAAAATATACTTGAGTTTTTAATATAGTTCATATTCCTGGATAGGTGAACACAATAAGAGTCTGTTTTCCTGAAAAAAAATGATTCATCTGTTTGTTTTTTACTGTGTAAGGTGTCATTTATCATCATGTTGGCATTCCCTGGACATACCTGCATAACTGAATTAACATTCCTGAAAACTTCCTTTCAGGAAAGCTATTGAAAATATACATGTATGTATAGAAATATGAATATTTCTGGACTTTTGGGAGGTATCCCACTGTGATGCTAATAGTTCTTCGATTCCTGTCAGTTCTCTATTCCAAAATTTGTTGTGTATATATATATATATATATAGGTATCTTTTTTTTCCTCCTGAGGAAAATGTGGGGGAACTTGCTGGGTTGGGTTTGTTGGTTTTGGTGTTATGTGTTGTTTTTTAGGGTTGCTTTTTTTTTTTTTTCCCCTGGTGTTACAGATATGAGTGTGGTAATTTCCTTTTTTTTTTTTTTCCCCTAAAGTCAAGACTCAAACTTGCAGGATGTTCCTTGCCCAGCTTGGAGCATTGGACAGATTTCAGTGTGGAGGGAAATAGGTCTGTGGTTTGATGGGACTGTTTTAGGGAGTCTGTTCAGTTTTTCCACTGGATATTCACTGGCATTTTGTACTTCAGTACCTTCCGTTGTATCTCACTCAGAGTTACTGAAAGGATTGGGTTAGATACTGGTCAAATCTTGAACTTCTTTCTACTGTAGTCCTAATTATTTTATTGTCCCTGTGCCTCCTTTCTAGGAAAGGACATGTGTTTTTCTAAAAAAAGAGAAGAAAAGGGAATATAGGTTCCAGAAAAATTAATGAGACCAAAATGTTTTCTTAATTTTGTTGGTTTTATTGCCTATACCAGCAGGAGATGGGCCCTTCTGCTTCTCTTCTTCCTCTTCTTTACCTACTCTCTTAGACCTTAAGTCTGTAGTTTCTCACTACAGTTTTATCAAAAAAGGAAGAAGTAGAATGTATGATTTTAAGAGTTGTTTAAATGTATAAATGATTCAAGAATCAAATTTAGGAATAGAAAAGAAGGATTTGGCAGAAAAAGACTTGAATCCTTTTGGTGGTTGCAATATTAAAATGGTTCTGTGTTCTGATATGTATTAGATGACTTGAGTTTGTATGATTTTCTTGTGATAAAGTAGCAGATTTGAACTTATTCTCTTCGGGGGGGAAATAAGCATAATAATGAATCAATCCATTGTGCTTAATTCAGTGTAAAAATGCACCACAAGTGATGCAGGACTTACTAGTTTTGCAATAATCTATATGAGGATTTGTTATCAGAGAATTTCTAACTTGACTTTTCACGTTTCTTTCGAGACTTACAATACTTGAGTCGTTTGGATTTTCCAACCTCTTTATTCTGCTGTTTCTAGGAAGTTGTTAAGAGTAGTAACATCAATCCTATTTTTAGCAAGGAGGATGTCAGTAAATATAATCAATGTAGTCAAATTCCAGCCATTATTTTAGTGACAACATGTTTTTGCAGTTATTAAGTATCACTGTGGATAGAGCACAATCTTCGTTGCATGCCAGAAAAAACTATAGAAGGTAGTCGAGGAATTTTATTAATCGTAAAAGCATCATATTGAAATAAGATAAAGACAGCAGTGTTGGATGATGCATCTTAGATAAAAATAAAGTACTTTTTTGGTATATAGAGAGAATTGTTTATCTTGAAAAACAAGATTGATTTGCCAGTGCTGTAGGTTTCCATCTCTTCCAGCACTAATGTCTTAAGGGCTGATATTTCCCAAGATGGAGTTGAGCAGACAAAAGAGTTGAAACTTACTGTGAGCTTATTTTTCATGTTTGGTCACACCATTGCTGATTTCTTTACTTTCTATAGATGGGGGTGCACGTACAAATGGCTGTGAGACTCCTAACTGGTTATGGAAGCGTTTGCTCAAGTGCTGAGCACCAGACTTTATGTGAAAGGAGTAGGTTTGAAAATCCTTGTGCTGAACTGACACATCAGCACTGATTTTGGTTTGAATGCTGTACCTGCTATTATGCAAAAAATATTGAAGAACAATTTAACAAGCTAGAGCATAAGAATACTTGGATACACTAGGATTAAATTTTTCTCTTAAATTCAAACCTCTTGAATGTAGGTATTTTTCTTAGGATTACCTTGTTTCCAGCTGTAATCTATTAATGAATGCAATTAGGGTTTTTTCATTTTGTGAGAAAATTGGAAGCACAATTTCTTTCCACCAAGCAGCATTACTATTAACTTGTTGTCCTGAATTGTCAAACTTGCATTATGATGAATACTACCAGTACAAGAAAACTAATTTAGCACTTCAAGTAAAACAACTTGTCTTGGCAATTTTTTATGATAATGAATTTGTAACAGTGTCATTTAGAATCTGATTGTCTACTCACATCGAGTAGCTCATCCCATCCCAAATAGTGTGGTTATCTAACAGTGTTAATTATGGAGCAGAGGCAGGATCTGCAAAATGATACTATTGACAGTCAGGCTTCCCATGGCAGAGCAGTGTCCTGCCTCTGCAGGAAAGGGATTTCCCCATTGCAGCTTTCTGAGGCAAAGGTCCCAAATATCAGCAAGGGCTGGGCATCTGAAAAGTCCTTTCCTGTTGATTCTTGTGGATCACTGGTGACCATTCTGCTTGTACTCTCATGGCATAAATGTAAAAAGTTCACATTATTTTCTACATAGGTAATGACACTAAAATAAGGGTTTTCTGGGAAATAAATTTATTTTTGTTTGTCAAGATATCATGAGTAACCGGAAGTGATTTAACTAGTTCTGCCAAGGAACAAGGTGTTACCTGAGCTGAATAAACTACATTGGTTATATTTGATGAACTACTATGTACAAAGAGAGCCTCTCTCTTAGCTTTTGTACCAAAAGTGGTGACTTGTGAGAAAAAAGGATGTGTTGACTTCTTCCATTCCCTTGATGAGAAATGTATGTGAATTTCCAACTTTTAAAGGAATTACAGCAGAAAGTATCAACAAAGCTGTCAGTTCCACTTGTGATATATATTTACTGTCTCCTTTTTGGCTTTATGTTTCTAAAGGAAATGTTTTCATATAGAATGTATTTTTATCAAAACAGCAGCTGAGCTTACTTTTGGTGATGAGGTGAAATTTATCATTATTGCATTACACGTGTGCTTATTCAATAGACAGTAATGTGGCATTTTAAATGGTCTTCAGCTAAAGGCAATTAGGCTGTTCAGAACACAATCCAGACCGTTGCTTGTCTTGGAAAATCACTGCATGTCTACCCAAGGCCAGCAAAGCTGAACACAACTCAGTGCTTTTTCTGCTGTTAGGAAGGGACAGAAGGCTCATCTAAAAATTTTGTCACTGTCCACGGCAAAGATTCCTGTAAATGCAATCTAACTGCTAATCTATTCCCCTAAAATAATGTTTATGTTGGTAATGAAATGTGACTGGGCCAAATTACATGGTCATTCCTGTTCACTACCATCATAAGAAAAAAACTTTGCTCTCCCGCTTCCATTCTCTGTTCCCTTCTGCTGGCAGATCCATCCATTAATTAATGATACTGTAGGGGGCTTAGAAGCTGGAAAGAAAGGGTTGTCCAAAAGGTCGACCTGAAATGGAGACTTAGACCTGGAATGAAGTCAGTCTATTTGCTTTAAGCATTTTCTCTACTGAAATGTTTGTAGTCTGTTGTGCCTTTCTGCTTTGGGAGATTTCTGTGAGTCCTTCCCAAGCATATATTCCAAACTGATTTGAATGACTTTCCTACTGTGTGTCAGCACTGAATGTCAACAGTAAACAAATGAAAGCTTCTTCCATGTTCTTCATTTGTTTGGTTTGTCATTTCCACAAAGTGTATTTGTTAGAATAAATGCTGTTGTGTTACAACCATGGTTTTTCAAACTTCTCCAGCTTCCTCTGCATGGGTGAGGTAAAAGAATTACCAATTTTCTTTGGCCTGATTTACCTTTGAGACTTTCCGGTGGCCTGGGCATTTTTTATGTTGTAAAATGAGACTTGGCTGATAACTGTTGTATCAGGAGACAGAGGTGATACTGTCTTCCCATGGAGACAGTCTGTAAGGGCACCACAAAATACTGGTGTGTGGGTTTTCCAGGACTGAAAGTGGAGGTCTCTTGAACTGATTTGAAGTCTTTGCTGATTCTCATGCTTTTTCCTGGGCTGTTGTTGTCTTATCTCTGGTTTCTGTCCAGGACTGTGATTTTGCTGTATTTGTTAACTGATGCCAAAGGAAAATGGCAAAGTCAGGGCTATCAATAGTGTGCTCACTTCCCACTCTACCAGTAATGCTTGGCTAAAGGCTATTTTATCTACCACATGATATTCATTGAAGTACAAATAAAAAAATTGCCTGGACCATTTTATGTTGTGTTTAAGAATATTAGATGAGCTATTTTAAAATGTTTTATAGGCATTTAAACTAAAACCTTTATGAAAAGCTGTGGATTAATTTTCTCAGCCATGACATGCCTAAAGACAACACGTGCTGTAGATGAACAAAATATGAGCTGTAGATAATATTCCTACTGAAATCTCTGTGAAGGGACTGTTATACTGACCTGATGTCATTTCCTGCATAGTACTGCCTTAACCACATGTAAATGTGGTTTTCAAAAGGTAAAAGTAAAATTTATAAAGAGTTAAGAGAAGTTTCACAATGACCATTTTAATGTTTGTAACTTTAAGTTTTGCCCAAGATAGTGACAAAAATATTGAGGAGCAAATCATGCAGTTTTCTACAAAAAAAGCAACATTTTAAGATGGTCGCTTGTTATTCTTTTTCTGATAACAGTTAATGGCTAAAATCCAAATTCTCAGGCAACATGTTCATAAATGCCCACACAGAAGGAAAAATATTCTTCTTGTGTTCACTGTGCAAACAGATGAAATATTGCTGATAAAAAAGTAATTTTGAGGGAATCAAATGTAATAGAATTAAGTGAAGAATTTTCTGTTTCTTCTGAGTTTTCAGATGATGACCATTTTTCCTAAACACTTACATTGTTTTTCTTTTTTGATAGAAAAAGTTTTATTTTTTCCTTTTACTTCCCACCCTCTCCCCCCCTTAGCATGTCAATAACTAGAAAAATAATTCTCAAATTACTACAAACAAGTCATTGGATTTTAGGGGCAATCTTCAGTCTCACAGGTGACTGTTTCTAAAATTTCCAAGTGTGGTCATGAATAGATTGATGGAAGCTGTTTTCCAGTTTTCATTGCAGTGAATCTTAATGGGTGCCAATTAAAATATATTTACATATGTACTTACATTTCCCACCATAACGTGTGGAGCCTATAGCATGATTTATACTGACAGACACTGATTGTTGTTTAATTCTTCCTTTTATCCACACACTTTTGAATTATGAATTATATCAATCCTTAAATCTTTGTTTGTTTTAGAGTAGGTTCTCTTTTTTTTTTTTCCTCTTGGCACACCATATATACACTAGCAAGTGCTCGCAGTTTCAGCTGCATTTAAGGAAATATTGTTGTAAGGCTTTTATGTGCTGTACTTCAATCAGCTAGTGCCAGCAGTATCCCAATAGAAAGACCCTCAACAGACCATTTTCAGCATTTTGCTGCAATTAAACTCCTCTGGTTTTAGCCCTCAGGCAATTTAGTACCTTTTTACATATGCACATTATGAACTTTTGACCAGGGCCTGGTAGTCATATATTAGATAGCAGCTTTTGAAAGCAGACTTAACAAGTTCCTCAGAGTATTACAGCCAGAGTCAGTTGTGGAAAAGGTAATTTAACCAACTTGCAGTGAGGCCATTCAGAATCGTACTGATGATCCTAAATATGTCTTTTTTTTTCCTTGTTTCCTCTGGAAGCTGGTAGCAAGAGCTCTCAAAGAATGTGATTGATCTTTTATTCAGTAGCTAACGAGGGCTGTGATTCTATTAGTGCTCTACAAGGCAAGGGAACAGTGATTTAATGAAGTGTCTGGTGAGCTGGTCATAGATTTATCCTGTTGTCTCTAATTTGCAGCGCCGTTGTGAGCGTAAAAGAAACTGCACTCACAGTGCCATTAGGCAGGTATTTCCTTAGTAAATTGTTGTAAGGTCAGGTGTAGTTATCTGGGAAAGGCAATGCCTCAGCCCTCACTGTCTGGAGATGACAGCAGCTGCGCCGAGCACTCGCTGGAGCGGAAACGGGAGGAGCAGAGGTCCGTCTGCGAGCCCCCCTCCGCTGGTGCAGGAGCAGATGAACTGCCAAGCAGGACTAATAGAGTCATAATTGGCGATTAGAACTGGAAAGGTGCAATAACATCTTAATACGAACTGGCTGGCGCTAGAGTTAGTGCCAGTTGCTGTGGAGTTCCGTGGTAGCCTGATCTGGTAACGCTCCCTCTTTTCACTCTCAAAAAATGAGGCAGCGTGTCCTGATCGCTGCAGTACAGCAAAAATGTGAGAACATCAAAACTCGAGTTGCTTTAAAGTGACATTAATGTCTTCAGTACATTTACTTTGGCATGTAACCTGTCAGTCTTACTCAGAAACGACGCACTAAAATTTGCCATGAAGCCATAGGTAAAATAATATCATAAAAATGCTTTGGCTTTCACTTAATTAGCACTAAATAATGCATTTTATTTCTGTCAACTGAAGGCCACTGAATTTTTGTTTTTTCTTTGCTAACCTAAGATGCCTGTGGTGTTGCACATCTTTTTTTGCGGCATTGTTTTTCACAAACCTCTGAGCCCAAGTTAGCCAAAGGCAACCGTTTCCAGAAAGAATTTGTCTTTGCATTAATTGCTTGGTAATTTGAAAAGGAAATTATGGTATGGCTTTATACGCTGTCAGGGAGATCAGTCAAATATTTCAATCCGAAAGTAATATTGCAAAATAATGAAGCAGATCTCATATGTGTGGTTCTGTCCTAGGTAGACACAGAACAGTAGATAAATGAATGGTTTTGAAATTTCTGTGGCATTTCCTGGTGGCAGCTGGAGAATTCCTATGTAGAGAAGTGGTCAAAGCTGAGAATTAGAGGGTAGGCAGAGATGACATCGTGGGAGTGTTAGTCCACTTTTGTTTGTGTAGGTCAAAAGCCTCATTGGGGTCTCAGCCTCGTGTTCCAGGCTCTGTGCATGTGGGTAAAGAAAAGCTTCTGCCCCAAAATCAAATCCGTTTTAAGGGAAACTGCAAAAATCTCCCGTGCAGCAGGTGAAACGTGGATCTTGGCAAACAGCAAGGAGACAGTACCATGATAACTTGTCTCCTTATATGGTTATAGCACATGCACCACCAAATAATTGTCGTGTGCTCAGATGGATGATTTTATTGTTGAAAAATAAAAATATTTTCGGTTGCAGGAGCCCTTGAACCCCTGTGAACTTGACACCCTGTGGGATGTCATCTGGGACCCCTGTTAAATATACAGACACAATTAGTCTAGAAAAAGAGCTATTGGGCTTTTAAATGAACAGCAAGAGGATTTAAAACAGTAAGCCAAACTTTCTAATTTCCTAATATTGACACTTCTGTCCCTCACAATCTTATTATAGTATTATTCTCTGCTGATCTACCATTTCATCAAAAAGTCTACAATAGAACTAAAAATCTAAGCCTTTTAGCCCATAGATCATTGCACTTGGTAAATGGCTTATTGTAGATTAGATAATGTGGTTCATAGCACATCCAAATCAATAAAAGGCTAGTCTGAACGTAGTAAAGTGCTCTCAGTCTGATTCTTTTTATTAAGTATATCTGCCATGAGCAAAGTGAAAATTTTAGTCTTTTTGCTTAACTTGATGTTAGAAAAAGACATTGCTTAAATTTCTGCATGGCTGTTTTCTTTCCTAGAGAAGATATGTCCCATAGAATTTAGGTTTCTTTGAATCAAAATTAAATATATTGTCTGAAAAATGATGCAATTCCTCTATTGGAAAAATTCAGAGCCCAGTGGTTTGGTGTTCCCAATCATCCCATGCTAGAAAAGAGCCCCTAGACCTCACATTTGTCAGATATTCAGTGAAATAAATTATTCTGTGAAATAAATTATTTTATAGCTGTTCTTATGAAAACCATCAGCGGAAACTGTCAACTTCAGCAACAAATGGAGGTGGAGAAACGTGGAGGAAATATTTTGAGGGCAGAGTGGGTGATTCCAATACCAGACAATGAGTGGTGTTTTAACCCTAGGTCAGGAGAGGCCCAGGATTCACCAGGAATCTGGGTCTGAAAGGGATGATGTGGTGGTTCTTCCTGCTTTACCCCATGAATGATCCTCTGTTTCTGAAGGGGTAGAAATATCAGAAGGGTATTCTTATTTATGCAGGAGAAATTGAGGAGGCTGATATGTGTGTGTCAAGGGTGAACAGGTATGGAGAGACTTTCTTCTAGCTGGGGTTACATTAGAGACCTGGAAGAAACTGGTGGCACAGTGGGAATTAACAGCTCTCTGCCTCTACTTTCCACACACTTTGATTCATTACAATTTTTTATTTTCCTGTTTACATCCATGGCCTGTCCTGCTGAGGAAATGCTGAGCTGCTGAAACCAGGTCAAGAGCTTGTCCAGGTTTTGCAGCTTGGCTAAAAGGGGGTTTTAAAGCTATATTAAAAATCCAGGGAGTATCTTGGAATTTCTTGCAGACAATCAAGTCAGATAAACTGTAATTGGCTGCAGAGAGATGCTCTTAACTTACCATTCTTTGACCATGTTATTGACCAGTATGTGTTCGCCCATGTTATTAATAATTTATCCTTTGAAAAAATCTATGTGCATTATAGTCTTTGATCTCAGAAATTTCAAAGCTGAACGTGCTATTTTGCTTTTCCTTTTGCATTTTCTCTTTCTTTTTAAAGAAATTTTAAAGGAGAAGAGAATGAAAAATAATTTTTAAACTTTTTTCTGTTTATTTTGGTGTGAGAGCTTCCTGATGACACCCATCCCTGGTAATGAGAAGTGTACATTAATACAGTAAGAATATATATGAATAAAAAAATCAAGGCAAGCTCACTGTACTTTGCAGATGAAAAAATGTTTGAAAACAGGACTTAATGCATCTAGTAGATTAAAACAGAAATTAAAGACTTTAGAGTAAGAAGAGATCAAAGGCTGTCTTTTCATTGTTCTTTTTATTGTTTATTGACTTCAAAAAGACTTTTTAGTTTAAGCTGACTTTAATGTCTCTTGAATGCTCTTTTGTAAAGTGACTTTGAAAACTCACGGATAATGTCTTCATTAAGTGGGAAAAAATCTTGGTAAAAATATAACTGTAACTTTGCTTTCATTATAATAGGAAGAGATAACACTTTGCTTAATTAAGGTCTGTTTTCCCGCTGTTCAGAATTGTACTACTATTTTTTTCATTGAAATTAGTGCTGATAAAAGCTTGAAGTAGACATTGCTAAACTGAAACTCTTTAGTTTTTTAGGGAAGTACGGTAATGTGAGTTCTCTGTGTGTATTTGTTAATCAGTTAATCAGGATGTTGTCTTGTGTATACGAGTTATTTTAGGAAACAAAAGAAAAAAACAAAACCCAAAAGCATATTCAAGTTGTATTGATTCTAAAATAAAGCAGTGCTTTTTGTGTGGTAGGGAACGTTAATTTAGAGACTTTCTGCTCTCATTCTGTTTCCAAATGTCTGTGCTTTTCTCAATCCCTGATGACTTGATGTATTTGGATTATGTTAATACCTGTATTAATAATGACAGTAAAGATCATAAATCTGTGGATGCAAACTGATAGATTAGGAAAGCCATGCTGAATAATTTCTCTGGGGAGTAGTGTGTACTTTCCACAGTGTTTTGAGGTTTAAAAAAATGCACTTGAGGAATAGGATTGCCTTGGCCTTCCCCCTCCCAACAGTTCATCTTTTTCTCATGGTTCTGTGAGACTCAGTTCATGTTACTTTTAGATGGAAGGGGAATTACCATGGTTTCATGAAGTGCACTCCATCTGTTGAGATAATTGAGATTTGTATTCATTTTTGGTTTGCTCCTCACTTGTCTGTAAATTTGGTACAATAGGGTTAGCAATTTCTGACGTGGGTTTAGAGCGCAGCTCTGGTGTTTGTCACTCTGGGGGTGTTGGACAGTTGTTGTGATGGTAATTTTATGATACTCACCCTTCCTGTTCCAGGTATTTCTGCCAGGGCTCCCTGTGCAACTATCAGGCAATCTGCTTGGCTCTTACTGAGGATCAAAAGATTCTGATTTACAGTCTGCAGAAGTTGTTTGCAAGACCTTTTTATGTACTTAAAAAAGTCAGCAACTCCTTTCAACGTGATAGCTGAGTTTCCAGAGGTTTTTTTAATGAGAAATGTGTGTTGCATGATTTCTGTAGCTGCCTAACCTTACTTTGGCTTTAAAGGAGATTGTCTTCAAAGGGAAAACCAATGCTACATTTGTTTCCTTTTGCTTCCATTCATGGCTGTGGACAGAGCAGTAAAGCTATTCTAGGCTAGATTTATTTTTACTGACTTTCAGCTATGACACCCCTATTAGGAATCTTATGTCCAGTGCAAAAATGAGGCATGAAGCGCTGGAAGGGATGTCTTTGATGCTGTGTGAATCTAAAAGCCACACTTTGTGTTAATTTTGAGACTGTTGCTAATGTTATTTAAGGATTGGCTTATAATTTTCTTTACTTCATTTTAATGTGGGCAACCCCATTTTGGATTTGGTGATTCAGTATACAACAGTTCAATTTTGTAGACTGTCACTAGTGTTCATATTCATAGATGCAAAACATTTTTTTTTCAGTATAACTATTTTTATGGCACAAATGGTTAAGTATTTTTACAAGTGTAATCTTTGTGGGTGGTTTAGAGACTCAATTACCCACTGAAATGGAGGAAATAAATGTCCTCAAGGGTTTGCATTTGGATCATATGACATTGTGGGCCTCAGCTCATTGTTAATAATTCTTACATCTGTGTAGCACACAACAGCACATGAGGCAGCCTTTGAAAATGTAACACAGTATTGCTGCTGGTACCCTTGCAGAAACGTCTGAGTTCTTTTATAGGAGATGACAGAAAAGTAAGCCAGGACAAAGAAAGCAACAAATCAGCTGGTAAAATTGATGTCATGTCTAATCCTACCTATTAGATTGAGTAGTTAATGTGAAGACTATGGAAATGTTCATATATATGATGCATGTGGCAGATGCTGTTTGGGTTGCATTGTGTGTTTGCACTATGGGCACTTGAGGGGCTAAGATGCCACAAAACCAGAAAGAAGCCAAAACAAAAAGGAGAGAGAAAGGAACAAGAAAGAAAAATGATGTAGCCAAATCCCAAGCTTATTATTGCAGTATTTTTGCCTTTATTTTGCATTTGGAAATAACAAGGGGTGGTCCTACAGTGTGAGGAATGTGGTTGCTCTGCACTGTGGAGATTTGCACCTGGAAACAAGAGGCACCCAGGACATGGAGAGCTTAATCCCTTGGAATTCTGTGCTCAGTGCTTGTGAGCAAAAGGTGCCAAACTTGGTTCCCTCATGAGTGCAATGGATCTTGACATGCATAAGAGCAGAGTTTGGCTCAAGGGTTTGTTTGCATATTTGCATGCTTCATTTACTTTATTAACCAACCCAGACCTGGTTTCCTGCCTTGAACATACTGGAAGGCCACTATAGTGGTAATGTACAATGTGAATTAAAAGGAGGATGCAAAATATCTTCCAAAGAAGGTGACATCAGAAAAAATTAGGCCGTTTCAAGAACAATTATGCAAAGGTTATGTATGTCAGATAATAAATACTTCATAGCAATGATTCCCAGGTTTCTTTGTGGATATGATGCCTCTCATTATTATCCCAAATTCTGTTACGTGTTTTCCAGAAGTCATGCAAGCCCATTCTGGAGATCAATGCACTATATAAAATACTATATTAACAAATCCAGTGTTTGGCTGAGAACTATATGAAAAAGAAGGGAATACAGGCAGTAATATCTCTCCAAAATCACTTGAGCTGTCTTGTTATGAGCTCTAACTCCTTGTTACCTATTATGTGTGGCAACAGGGGACCTGAGGGGACTTCTTAAGAGCAGAAGGGTCAGCAAATCACAGAAGGTTCAGGCAATGCAGCTCTCTTTTGGCTCTGAAGACCCAAAGTACCCAGAGTAGGCTATTAAAGTCCTGTTTATAGATGGGCTGTATAGCTCCACACTCCGGAGTTGCTTTCTGTCTGAGCAAAACAATATATTCCTGGAAGCTGGCAGTATTGGCCTGTTGGTCTTTTAGAGAAATTCTTTCCTGAAATGAACAGAGTTGTCAGCAAGGGAACACTGAAGGCATCTGTGTAGAACAGCAGCTTTATTTTTGCCTGGTTTGGACACCTTGTTGTACTTCCACATTCCTTTTTGCTCAGCTGTTTTCCTCTTTCTCCAGCCTTGCCTTCCAAATCACATAGTTGTTGCAGGCAAACAAAGCACTAATTCTTAGAAGCCACCTCCCTTCTACCCAATGTACAGACAAGCAGTTCACATCACCTCAGACTTTTCCCTGTGTTCAATATTGACAGTAAATGTCTTTTCTGCTTGAGTTTTGAGTTCCAATGATTGTGTAGGGGTTTTCTGAGTGTAGAAGTTCACATCATGTTGAGAGAGTTTACAAGATATCAGCATCTTCCTTTAGAGAAGAGCCAGTATCCAGCTGCTGCTCAGCTGTAGGAATGAGCTTCTGGTTCCCTGCTCCTGGTAGTGGAGCTCCACAATTTTATGGAGTAACCACTATAAATCCTAAGCAAGGAATTGTGCTGAAATTTTCCCTAGTCACGTGTGCCATGCATGACCGTGCACGTGGTTACCTTCCCAACCTTTCCTCCCTGGGGACATACATTTTAATGCTGTGTCCATTTACATCACAGTTGTATTAATTACATTTAATGTAGTTTTGAGCTGAGGTAGCGCAGCCTGATTTCAGAGAACAGTGTGTGTTGTAATGAGGCTTGAGTACCATTGATCTATGACTTGGATATAAGGGATTCTTAAGGGAGTTTGCTGATTTATGTAGAAGACTGATGTCTGTGGCCATTAGGAAACACCAGTTTTTATTACCTATCAATCTCATGGAAAACCTTTAGCAGCATGATCTCCTGTAATAGTTCTCTAATCTGTTAAATTAGAGATTAATGAAATGAAAACATTACAGGAGAGGAAAATACACTTTTAAGAGCAGGCAGTATCATAAGAACAATGCAGACTTATTTGAAAGCATATGTAACAGCAGTCTGAAGACAACAAAATGATAAATCAGCTCGTGCTATTGCTGTCTTAGTCTTTAAATGGCAAAAATCTATGTGGATGTATGAGTTAGTAAATTACTAGAGCAATGGAGCATATAGGACTAATTCCAAAATAGAAGAAAAAGTAGAACACACCATTTAGAATATCACACGCTCATTTGTAGAATGGTCATAGAATTTAATAGAGTTCAAGTTTAATTCTGCTTAACTGCATCTTTATTTTCAGATCTGTAGAGTTCAAAAGTGGCTGCTTATCCAAATACTTTAGTAAGACCAAAAATTTGAAGAAAGAAATTGTACATTATATAAAGCTGTGACTGTTATTTATGAGAGCTGTGATTTGGGTACTGGGACTGTTTACACAGGGAAAAACCCTAGGATCTTAAATATTTGGAAATGAAAAAAAAAAATGGGGACAATGTCTTCTATCAGCTCATTTCTAAGCATCTAATTTTCAGCATGTTCTCTGCTCATTTTTCCTTGTAGCTACTATATGCAGTGGGATGTAAAACAGAAGGAATTTTCAAAAAAACCGAGCTGCATTTATCCATACATAAAAAAGAAAATACTATTGAGGTGACCGTGTGTGTCAGTACATCACTTTATTTCCACACCACCTGCTGCAATTAAAAATGAAATCACCAAGCAGCAAGCACAGTAACTTCATCAACCAGCTGATATTATAATTAATGACTATATAGTCTCTATTATTGTGTACTTCCAAGGCATCAAGTGGAAAGCTGTCGTAGTGCTTTAAATAATGAAAAAGTTTCAGGCCTTGATAAATGGCTCAGTTGGATGCAGTTTAGAAAGTTGAGAGCATATGCTTCTGTCATTAGAAACTAAGGACCCTCGTTACCCTTGCTATAACTCTTCAGATTCATCTGAAACTCTTTGATCCCCTCATGTACTTACACTGTGTTTAAAATGCAGAAGTGTAGAAAAATATGGTGTGCATGAGAAATTCAGTGAGGAGGGAGAAAGATTAAAATAAAGCTACTGTTCATTAACGTCTTTGTTTCAAACCTATCGGAAAAGAGAGCATTAGGCTGTACCCACATCTCTTTTGAAATGTGAGTAAGCAAACATTTTTCTTTGATTCCTTTGAGATTTTTCTTTTAAGAAACAATTGAAATCCAATAAAGAAATGCGCTTCAGAGCAGGCTTATGAAGATATTTAAGTGACTTAACAGAGGAATGACAGCCAGGGTATTTGTTCCTGAAGGCTGTGCTTCAACTCTGCTGTTCTGCAATGAGGGGTGCAGGATGGGTGTAAAGTACTGAAGCAGAAATCTTGGGCATTACTGATGAGGCAGGTTTAAGCAATGTAAACTTTTAACAGGGAAGCTATTGGTAAATTCACTTCCTGAACAGTCTAGTTCCACTGTTAAATATCACCATTTTAACTGAATACTGCTAGCTACTTTCCAGCTTCTATTTATTTTTCTTCTCTCTGAAACTTTCATATAATGTATTTGCCTCTGAGGATATTTCATAGCTGAAATGCTTTGCTTGGCAGAGCATGTTACTGATAGAGAAAATTTTGTCTAATCCCTGACTCTCATGGTTGTCATTCTGCTTTGTTTCATGTATTGAAGCTGGATGCCACAACCATTTCTCAAACCTTTTATAAAGGAATTATGTGTCTTCTGAAGTACTGAATTAAGATAGCAAAACATATATGTGAATATATATATATGAATGTATAACCAGCAGCAGAAATAAAGATCTTTCTTCCTATCATATGAATATGTGAGATGAGTGCTGTTTTTTCCTCTTTTATATCATTATTTAGAGCCCATTAATTAGAATCTACACTTCCTGAGCATCCAACACTGTGCCTTGGCACTATGTGCAAGCATATCACAGGAGAATGTTTTAGTCCAAGAATTTCTCAGTGGCTAAAATGTGTGTTTAACAACCTGGTGCTAAATTAAGGACTGAAATTGAAATACTGGTGAATGGATGGAAACAGATGTGAAAATCCTCCTTATGCAAGGAAGGAGTCCTGTTCACCCTCTGATGTGTGGAAACTCTCATGCTGGAATAACAGCAGCAGCCTGTGCTGCCAGTGAATCCCTGGGATCCTTTGTGTTTGGGAACTCTCACTGCTTTGGTTATGTTTGAACAAAAAGGACACGCAGTGACTACTTTACAACGTTCATCTCAGAACACCTACAAACTCTGTGCAATTGGTGAGACAGATGCAAATGAAGTGCTGATGCGATGGGTCCATCCCCGTTCATTCCGAAGGTGTACTTGCTTGTGTGAGATGTGAGTTTGTGATAGGTGCTGAATATTAACCAGGATATTTGGACTTTAGACTAATGATCTTATATCACTACGGCATCTCGGCAAATTAGATTAAACCTGAAGGACACAGAACCTGATCCATCTTTAAATTCATGATGTGTGAAAGTTGCACTTCAGACAAGTGTTAGGCTAATTGCTTCCTTAGCTGGTGACTTTAATAAGTTCTAAACAGAAATATTTATCTCAGTGTGCTAAGTGGCAAGTAGAAAGATAGCAAAGGCATTCACAGATGTAGGTTTTTGTATCTATTCAAAATATTGTTGGATTGTGCTAGTAGGTGCCTACTTTTTCACATATTTCAGGACATTTATGCCTTTATGCTATTAATTAAATTAATTATTTAGTCATTGTGCACAGGCTTGAATTACTGTATGATTAGCTTGGGCACTTAAAAGTATAAGAACACTTGAAAGCAAAATCCAAGCATAGGTATTCTATAGCACGTCTTACAATCTAAATATTGCTCTTAGTCTAATCGAAGCAGCAAGAGTAGTCACAGCAGTTGATGGACTATTTTTCAAATTGATTTCAAAAATGTATTTAAGGGGATGATCTTCTACTCTAGATTACCTATTGATTTTTAATATGAAAAGCTCATTATATAAGCAGTAACTGCATATAAAAACCTAGCAAACCTTTGCATAAATCCTTTAATTGAATTTCCAGAGCCTGTGGTTCTACTTTTTTTTTTTTAATTAAATCTATTTCTTTTTTTAAGTGTTACTGTGTAATTTGCATGCTGTGAAGTGGCCCTGTCCCAGATAAAGTGCCATTGATCCTTATTAAACCTCACCTCTGGGCTTGCTCAAAACTAACTGGAAAAATTAAAGTGTTCATGCTGCAATGCACTTATTGCTTGTGTGATAGGATTATGGAAAAAAAAGAATAACATTAAGTTCCAAGAGAGAATTTATAATGCAAGATTTTATTTTTTTCAATTTGATAATTAATAGCAAAATCATACCCTAAATATAAATTGTATTTCAGTCTGCAAAGTGCAATAGTAATTAGGAAAGATAATGTATACCTGATATAAACCCATGATGTTTTATATGGACACTCCTTTGGTATATTAATTTTTTAAATTATTCGAAATGATTATGGAATCAGCCCAACAGCTTAAATAGAGATTTGAGGAGAAAAAAAAAAAAAAAACAACTATGTAGTACCTTACATTACTGTCTCTATTTTATTTCTTGAGTTTAAAATGTGAAAAATGACAGCCTGCAAATATTCATGCTAACAATTTTTATATTAGAATTATCAGGATGAAGAAAAGTATGAGTTGTAATACTATTTTCACTTTTTAAGAAATACCTAGCATTTTTTATATGAAAAGCAATAAAATCTGCTAAAGAAATATTCATAATCAATAAGAATACAAGCTATGGAATATATTAACAGAGTTATAAAAATGTTTGTAATATGGCTCCAAATGAAAAATACAGCAGGTTATGTATGGTTTAAAGTGTAATCAATTTTGAGGATGTGTATTTGTGTATGAGGATATAAATGATAAACACAAGTAGTAGCATTTTTAGTAAAGGGTGTTGCAAAAAAGTACTGTATTTATGGTCCATTCCATTCTTTTATAGATCATTAATGTAGAAAACAAACATGGTGTATCCATCTTCTCAGACAGATTAAAATTCCATTAAATTATATTTTAAATGGAAGTTTTGAGCTCATTTCATATTCTGCTGTCTACAAACGCAGGCTGTACCGAAAGCAGTGAATGTAGACTGACTTTCCAGCAGGAGCTGATACTGCAGAAGTTACAATCAGAAGTGGTCTGGATTTGGGGGGGGAGGCTGATGGGTTTTTTTCACTTTCAGCAGAGAGAGCTGCTAAATTTCTTATGTCTGAGGCAGTGGTGGATTACACGTTGTGTCCCCGGTGATTCAATGTGCAGGTACATTGGGATTGGCAATTGCAGCCCAACCTCGTTCCCCAGTGAGAGCATTTGTCCCATCTAGAGAGGAACTAGTGCAACTTGATTTTTGCTCCTCACCTAGTTAATACAGAACAGTTTAAGTACAATGTTCTCACTGATCTGAACCTAACCAAATTGTGTTGGATTATAGTAGTTTCTTGAATGTGGTAACTATTTGCTTTAAAGCTCCGATATTGCTTTAGGTAAGCTCTAATTATTTCTAAACCAGCCTGTCAGTCTCATTTCATACACTGCTGGGATCACAGAATCACAGATTCATTTAGCTTGGAAAAGACCTCCAAGATGACAGAGTCCAACCTTTGACCAAACACCACCTAGTGCTACTGAGTGCCACATCCAGTTGTTCCCTGGACACCTCCAGGGATGGGGACTCCACCGCCTCCCTGGGCAGCCCCTTCTGATGCTTAATGACAGCCCTTTTAGTGTAGAAATTATTCCTGAAAATGGTAACAGTGATGTGAAATAAGTGGTATTTTACTCTTTTCAGTATCTCATTTGTGCATTTGAGGACTCTGTCCTTGTTTCCCCTGTGAAGTCCACTGGTTAAGCCTTGAACATTTATTGTGCTCCATATCGGAATTATCTCATGGCCACAGGAGTTCTTTGCTGCTGCTGGGATCGGTCTGGACCTTGCTTACTTCTCTGCAGTGCTGTGAATCTTGCACTAAAGAGTGGTTATGTGGCATAGCTCTAGAAACAGTCTGCTGGCTCCTTCGCTGCCAGGGCAGCATCATCTTCGGCTTTGGGAAATTCATGTGTTTCAGTTCCCTCCATCAACAGGCAAATGAGTGTTTGCTTCGAATTTTCACATTAGTTTGTAAGATTAGTGTGAATGACTTGTTCATCATTATCTGTGTTCCTCCTCTCTGTGGCCCAGCAGTTTTCTGGTGGATTATTTCTCTGAACAGTTATTACATGTCCCATATTGCTCCTTGAAGCTTATTTCTGCTTTATGTTGCATACATCACAAGCATCTGAAATTATGCCTAAGGAGAACGGTTTTAAAATTCTTTCCTGGTTGTTTGTCAGTGGATTTGTTGTAGTTTCCTCATGGTCTTTAGTGGAGGAAGTAAGTGACAGTGATCAGTGAAGGTGGACAGTAAGATTTATAATGTATTTGTGCTAGCTGATTGCCAACAGAACTGGCCTTTCCCAGCGGTGCTGTACGCATACTTGGAAAATCAATAGGGATTAGCCTATGACCCCCTTCACATACTTATACTGTGGTCTGCATTGCTTACCAATATTTCATCTGTTTCTCTTAAATGCTGGTACTTACTCAATGTGTGGCTGTTCTTGCAAGCTACTAATTAATTTTTAAAATGCAGTATCACTTGAAACGGAGATAAAGCACACCTTTAGCATCAGAGGGAGAGCAGGGCAGCGGCTTTGTGAATTTGCACTTGGTACCTTTAATTAAAAATCCTACAAAGACTAAAGTTGTATATTCAGATTTTAAAAAGTAGTAAATCAATTACAGAAACCTTTTCATGGTGGTCGCCAATAAGTTAAATTGTTGTGTTTGATCAGGTACCTGTTTGTTTAGTTTTTTGCCTGGGTTTGCTGTTGGTTTTTTTCTTTTTTAGTTTTGCACTAAAAATATTTGGTTTAAAGTTTGGGGTTTTTTTTGTTCATTTTGTTTTGTTTCCCTTGTAAATTTTAGGGTAAAAATATTTTATGTTTATAGATAAATATATTCCATTGATATTGAGTCTAGGGCATGGTCTTCAGTGTGTTCACGGGTTACATAAACCATGTTGCATTTTAAATACTAATGATTTGAAAAGCTGAACAGATGTACCAGGTATTGTTTTTCCCTGGACTAGTTTAAAGAAAAAAAATTAATTTCTATTGAAATAGTTTAAACATAGTTTGTTATACAGTGTCAAATTCTTACTTGAATTTCTAGCTTACCATACAGATTGCCAAAATCCAAAGATAATGGCCTAAAGCAATTATTTTTGATGAGGTTGTTCTCCCAACAGAAGGATTTTAAAAATTCACAGTTTCTTATGCAAGTGTACCTATTCCCTAGAGTTACTTAGAGTTTCTTATTGATCTAGTAGCTGGTATTTGAATTGGTCGATGTACTCTGTAACTTGTTTAAGATACCCTACCTGAACTATTAGTTTAAATAATATATTCATAAATTGATTAATCATTACAGTAAGAGTTATTAGCTGCATTTTTATATGTGAGCTCTCCACAAATGACTCCTGCTATAATAATCATGTATGTATAAACAGAGATTCAGGTTTAAATTGCAGTACTCCTTATAATAATTATATTGCTAGTAATAGTATGTTTCTGCAAGAAGGAATCAACCTTTTTCTGTGTGGGCAGCAAAATGCTGTGTGTTTATCTAATGTGGATAAAGTTATTGTAAATATTGACGTGTTTATAAGCCATGTTATGGGAAATGAGAGGAAAAAAGGAAGAGAAGATGTGGCTTTTGTTGGCAGAGGCAGGTGGTTCTAAGGTTTAGTGTGTGTTTGGGTGTGATCAGGTGCTGAGTGAGCTGAGCAAAGGGTGCGGGAAGCTTTTAGGGTGCAGGATTGGGGCTGGGGATGGCATTGCATGGTCTGGAGGGGGCTGGACAGGCTGTGGGAGCTGTGGCTAAATTCATGGTGTGCGTCTTGTGGCTTGCCTCACCCTTTTAGAAGAAGACTAAAAAGAGACAGAGGAACTGCCTAGCCAATAGATATTAATTAAAAAATGCACTTAAAGGGATGCAGCTGCCTTTTAGTGATTGCAGAAGAGTTTGATGTGCGTACCTTCTTAGCGCCTTGCTTCTGCAAGGTCTGCGTTGGTGTCAAGATATATCCAGCACATACAGTTGCTGTAAATGGGGGGGAGTTGTTGTGGTTAAATTTGGAGCTTCAAATTATTATGAGTAAGGATTAAAGTGTTTGCATGTTATTTTATAGTATATATTTTAATGTGCATAATAGGAATGTGCTCCAAAAGTAGAAAGTGCAACCACTGTAACTTTCATAGCAAGGATTGTAGCCTCACACAGGGGTCAGAGTGAACCTTTGTCTACCACAGTGTGCAGGGGCCACATCCAGAACTTTGTGGTTTTTTTCGAAAAAGAAATACCCTCCAAAGAAGGCTTGCATGTGCAGAGAGAACTAGCAAAATCTATTTAATCAGAAGTGTCAGAACTCACTTTCTTAGCAGCTCTCTGGTTTACTCTGCTGAGTGGTGCAGAGTCCCAACAGCTTTAAACAATGTTCACTTTGATTTACTCCTAAATTCTATCTACAAATGTGACCACAGAATACATATACTTGCAATCTTACCATCATGCACATATTATCAAATTAATGGCCTCTTTTAGTTAATAATCTGAGTGTAGTGTGGAAAATCACCCAGCTCACATTTCAGCTTATTTCCTGCATAAACTATTGTCATGAGCCCTGGACTCTTGCATTTTGCAAGTGAATAACTAGAGGAGGTTTTTCATATTTTAGTTTGAAAGCCGTTTTGTTTCACCACATGCTTTTTCCGCTTCATAAATTCTACTTTAAAACATTCAACAACCTGCTAAATTAATATATACTGTGTTCTTTCTTTAATGGGTAGGGGAACTTGTCTCACAGCAGTGCATTTGTTCAGCTCTGTTTTGAAAAAGCGCTGCCTGCCGTGTGAAGGACATCTGCTCACAAATGAATGATTGTGCTTTTGATTCGGAGCAGCACCTTCACTTTAAATGCTGGCTGCAGATGAAAGGAACAGATTGCTGTGGTACCACTTTTGTGAGGATTCCTCTACCCAGCATGTGGCTTCATACATTATTGAGAACAAATCCACTTTACGCTACCACTTCTCGCTGCACTTGTTTTGCAAACCTTATTCAGAATGCCAGCAAGGATCGCTTTTCTACAAAGGAATAAAGGCCAGTTAGGAAGATTAAGCAGATAAATTATTTACAGTGTTTAATTATCATTGTACAGGTTTATTAAACTTCATGGTTACCTGGAAACCTAAGCAGGTGCTGGAAAAAAGTCCAATAAAGTTAAATAAAAAATGTTTTGTGTGAAATGAAATCCTTTTATGTGTGCCATGTTCATATAAATGTCCCGGGTTTTTTGGTTGAGTGCCAAGGTTGACTTGCATTTAATGTTGTGATTATTTTTTTCATAATCCAGTCCTAGCTCAAGGCTTATTATGATAGAAAAGACCACAGAATTCTCTGCTGGGTTGAGCAGCAGTCTGTTGCACTACTGGGTGTCCTAGATGATAAACAGATGTACAAGGTATGCTTGGGAAATCTCAAAAGATTCCCTTTTTCTGGTATTAAGACAGCTAAATTTTGTAGGGAAAAAAGCCCCCACTGTAGCACCACAATATATTTTTGAATTTTCTTTAATATTTATACCAAATAATTAATTTACTTTATTGTTTCTTCACATAAATTGACCAGGTTGGTATTTATTTAATCCTAGACTTGAGGATTTAGATATTTTATTTATTTTATTTTTAAATATTTTAGTGGTAGAAGTGTTGTCTTCTAGGAACAGCTTCCACATATCTGCATGCTGCTCACTAATATAAACTAATGAGCTCCATTAAAGATCTGCCCACACAGTTGCAAAGAACCACCTATTAATCTGTCATCTTTGAATACTCTGAGAAAATTAAGACCACCAAGCAACCATGAATTTGAAAATGAAAAAGGCAGTACCCAACCTATTATATTCTAAAGATGAGTGCCAAATAGGTAGAAAATGACTGGTGACTAAATCCCACTGATTCAGTTTAGTAAAGTAACCCAAGAAGCAAGACAGGGTAAATGTGGGCTGAAGTCCTGGGTCAAGGGAGTTCTGACATGGGGAGATACCAGAGATCTGTCTTTTTGAAACTGGAGTTCAATTAAGATCTCTATTAGCAAAATGATTTTGCCAAAAAGTGTTCATTTTAATACAAGTTCCATTTGGTTACTCTTTGGATTATGATACAGAGAATTCTTAGGCTATTTGTGGAGAAGATATTTTATCTCCTGTGATGTTACAGTTTTCTTGGTACATCATTTCTTGATTTAATAGGAAGCTGGTGACCAACTAAATACCCAAAGGGTTGCATTCCATGGTAATAACAACCTGGATTATTTCTAGATGTGTTACTTCATGTGGAAAATAGTCAAGACTGTTCAGATTTACCTGGCAGAATAATTTTGAGTTTAACCCACAATGTGACAAATGTATTCTAAAAATTAATATCCATGACTTTCATTGTTTTGATTAAATTTGATTTATGCCGTAATAGTAAATTTCTCATTCCTGAGTCTGGCAATCAGGATTTTGGTATGGGTATTCACATCTGCTTTTTTGAAATCTGCTCTATGGGACTTTTTCTACTACCACTTCAAGCATCTAAAATTACAGCATTGCATTAAAAATAATCTGAGGTTGTTTTTTTGATGGTTCTTTTTTAATAGTTTCATTTTCATAAAGTAAATATCCACAGCTATCAGAAGTATACTGGTACTTGACCCCTTTTTTCTAAATTGTCCAATTGTTTGGAAGATGAAGGAAGGGAAGAGGCGGATTGGGGCAGGTTTCTGTGTATCTCTTGGGGGTGGAATAAGTTTTGGTGGGGCTTTTTTTGGGTTTTCCTGCCATCAAGCCACTTTTTGTATATATGACTGATTTCACTGGGGCCATCTCTGAAGAGGGAAGCTCATCAGCTGCACCGGCGAGGTTGAAGTGGCTGTTGCTTTATAGCTGCTCCAGTTGCCTTACGTATATATAATTAGTAAGCTCACTGCTGACGGGGGTGTCGTATTGTTGCTGAGAATAAAGAGTTTGTAATACTTGGGGCCATAGTTAGTTGGTACTAATTTTTGTATTCCACTGGGTAAGCTTTGACAAAGACCTGTCATTTCCTAAATAAGCCATTCTTTTAAGAGAACATCTGTTGAAAGAGGCAATTTAAAATCTCCTTAAAATCCAGGGCATAATTAACACTATAGGGATACAAATATTAGTTTTCTAGAAGCTATTTCTTTTTCGCTTTATCTTGATGTTCAGTAACCTTTTCAAGGTTTTTTTTTTTCTCCTTTTATCACCATTTGCAATTAATATGAAATTCTACATTTAGTGTTATTCATAACTGAACTAAACCAGTAAGAATACTAACTATAGCCTGCTGATGTTAATTGAAAAAGAGAAAGTCCTGCAGCAGAGTGGCGTGGCTGTCTTCAGTGACAGCAGGTTAAAGATGTAGGACATCTGTGTTTGTGGAGAGCTCTTTGGATCTCAGTATTGAGCCATTATCTTTTTAAGCACTGTTTTATGTTATTAAAATTAATTGAAAAAAATCAGAAGCTTCTACAAAGCAAATTGGAGTAAACACGTGATGTCTGCCATCTAAGAAAATCTGATGGAAAAAAATGATTATAAGTTTTGGATTTAATCATCTGCTGCAGCAGCAGGTATCTCTAAAGAACTTGGTGTGAACACTTGACAGCTTTCCTGGTCACGGGAAACAGCAGTTGCCTGCCTGTTTATTTGCTAACAAAGTGGAAAAAAAGTGTGTGAAATTCATCCCTTGCTGAAGCTGATAAAATACTATATCAGGCTTTGAGCCATTATCCTTAATATTGGCTTTTAGCTATGCCTATCCCTTCCTTAATTGTATGAAATATAGCGAGATTTTTACACCAGGAAAAAGTCTTCATTAATGCTCTTGCTAAATAAAAATGGCAAATACTGCTGGGCTAAAACAGGAAAATATATCCACAGTTTGTGTCTGAACATGTTTAAGAATATGGAATATGAATCATGAGTCATTTATGCCTATTTTAACATATTTCTGTATGTCAGCCTGTTTTTACTAAGTCTTCTTTTGGGACCTCACTGTCTTTACTGATTATTAAAATTTAACTTTTTCTGACATTATTTGAAAATACCTGACCACATGGCAGAAGCAAACCAATGCCTCTGAGGAGACAGCAATGAAAACGGTGTACTCTCAAATCTTGTATATTTAATTAAAATGGCTACTATACAGAGAAGAAGTATTCCCACACTGGAATTCCTGTTATTCATTACCTTACTTCTTTCTGGAAAATTGCAAATTTATTCTTTATAGAGCTCAGGCATAAAAGCTGTCTGTTGCACTAATGTGGAAAATGTTTTCCTATTACACTGTTTCCATGCAAATAACAAATTAATGCAGCTTGTAGAAGAATCTAATCACTGTAATTCAACATTCAGGGGAGCAAAAAATGATCATACTTGTCTTCACTCTTCCAAGAATGACACCAGATTTCAGTTTTTTAATGCATGGCCTATTTAGCTCATTAGTTTTAATATACAGGTTTAAAAGTCTTTCCTTGAGCAATAGCTTCAAAACAAGATGTTAAGCTCCCCAAGTCTGTAATCTCATCTCAAGATGTGGTTATGGCCTTGCAGCTATCCTGCTATTTTATGCCCAGTCTTTACACATCAATCTTGTATTGTATTACATCTTTGAGAGATTTAATTTATGCAGTGGGTCATTAGAGCTTTCATTTGCCCATACAGAGGGACCCTGGGGACAAGAATGCATTAAAATCCACTGCTCCTCAACCTTTTTGGTGATTACAAGTCTTAACTGAGCTGCTGAACACCCTAATTTAAAAAATGGGTTAGTTTACCAAACTTGTTTCATGCCATATCAGAAATCAGCAACTTCTTCAGAGATCTTTAACTGCTGGCAATGTCACCTCTGCTGAAATTGGCTTCCACTCTTTTTCCACCTTCAAAATGTGTTTAGAAATATCTGCAATCGCTTGGTCTGACTGTGTTTATTCTTTGGCCTTTTTGTTGGTCTACTGCAGACCCCTTGCTTGGCTTTTGCCATGATTTGTGTAGCCTGTTTCCTGCTGCTGTCCTTTTATGCACTTGTCTTACATTCCAAATTGATTTAGGATTAAAAAAGTTATGGTGATCTGTTGAGTGAGAACACAGCAGCTGCCCTCCCACAGTGTTTTTTATTAGTTCTAGCTTGAAACACATTCAAAAATGTAAAATAGAGAAGCAAAGGAAAAAAGAAGGCTCTTTCAGTGGAGGACCTGATGCAAAATGATCCAACAACGGGACTGAATGATTTTGGACTTGTTTTTATCAAGAAGTGGAAAATGATTTGAATGTAACTTTTTATGTTTTCAAATCTGGATCTATTTCAAATCCTGCCTTGAATTAAAAAAACAACAAAAAAGAGTCTCTTGCTTCTTTGCCTTCTCCCACACCAAATTCATTCCTGTTTCTTGGTCAGAATGAAATCTTCCTCTTCAGGTCAGACCCTTGCCTTGTCCAACACGTGCACGCTGACACTCGTTACATGAGATAAGAGAAATGCCCAGCAGGGTTCAATGAAAAGTAGTTCTGCTGGGTGCTTTTTGAATCTTTGTTTAGCCCCAGTGGTCTGTTTTTCTGCCCCCTTAGACGCTGTTCAGCAAAGGAGCAGGATGTTTAGTCATTCCTGTCAGTTTGCCTTTCCTGAGATAAGAACGTGGGCACCCCTGACCTGTGGCTCTGTGACAAACGGAGTCACATCAGTCCGAGAGATCAGCGGGACTCTGTCCTTTGCTGATGAGTGGCTTGGTGCAGTGCTTGTATCCATGCTGGGGGACACGAGTACTTAGGTGTTAACTCTGTCTTTGAAAGTTAGGCCAGTTTTATTCTTCTTGTTGAGCTTTTTCTGTATTTCCATTTGAAATACATCATCTGTTGAGGTTCTCTGGTATTTATGGGCATTTTGAAGAAATATTTGTTCTGTGCATCATTGCTACTTGATTGCTTTCTACACCTTGTTTGGTGGGGAGCTGGTGAAAGGATCCTTTACTGTTCCTTTAGATGCTGTGTGTCCCTGAGGGACTAAGAGGAAGGAACTACCTGTTCCTTTGCCTGACTTAAGTATGCAAAAAGAGGACAGAAATTATATTAATAAAATATTTTCATTTTCTGCCCTTTTCTGTTTGGAAAACAGTTGTTTTGGCCAGGCTAATTCTGTCCTCCTGTTTTTCAAAAATGCTGTGATCCTTACAGATGATTCTCATTGTGATCCCTTTTTCTCCTGCTGCAGTTTCAGTTGTGTGTGTGTGTGTACTTTGACCTTTCAATATGATTTGGGTGCAATGATGAAAAGGGTAAGATAATCTTATGGTTATTTCTGTTATGCATTATAGCTAGAGAAGGAATTCAGCTGGTAATGCTGCTTAGAAGGAGGTATGTCAAAACTTCCTCAGATCCAAAAATCTGTGGAAGATCGACACATCTGTAGAAATGTGCATGATACTGCTGGAAAGAAACCTTGCAAGAAGTTGTGACTGTTCAGGGAGTGAGTTAGGAAGAGAAACAATTTAGTGTCGAAGGAGTGTGATCTTGTTAGTCTTAGCAGGCGTAACTCTCAGTGGGATTGTGGATGCACAACTCCTCCTGTGTTGTGATAATGATTTGAAAAAACTGACTTCCAAAATGTAGACAGTAACAGTTGTTTGGAAATACTAAGTGAAATAATGAATGTAAATCTTCTCTAGTGTTGTGTTTGCTTCTTTCACTGAAGAAAAAAACTGAACGACCCAAAAGCTCAAAGATAAACTCATTTAAAATGCATCAAGTTAAATGTTAAAACTTGATTGGCTTTTGGGCTGTTTCCAGTCTTATCTTCTGTATATTATGTGACAGCTGTACTGGGAAATCTAGGAGATGGAATTTGTGCAAGAACCAAAAATGCTTTTTTTTGATAAAAACTTCTATTGCACACTTAACCACAAAGTTATAAGATTTTAACTATATGTAACTTTTTAACAGCTCATTGGCTGATAAATGAAAAGGAATTCAAAGCTGAGTAGAATAGAGAAAAGCAGAAAAAACGGCTCGTAGTTTCTAGTTTCTTAAGTCAGAGATTATATTGTCAGATTTTATGAAATACTCAGAAATGATGCTGGGTAAACCCTCATCTGCTGAGTCTCCTTTTATATTTGCAGCAGACAGTAGAGACTTCTCAAGGATTTGTCCAAAACAAAATGCTAATTAAGATTTTTCAGTCTGCTAACGAGATGAAGTTTAATAGGTTCTTCAGGCAAAAAGGATAGGTTCTGTCCTAATGCATTATATTTCTGAACTTGCAATTTATTCAGTAATTAACTTTTCTTGATGACAATGAAAATGCTAGCCTTGCATGCAAAATTCATTTTTGTCTTTGCTAAATGTACAAAACACGTGCGAGTATATTGTACAAGGGATTGGATGAGTGAAACTCAAAAACTTGAGGGAACGTATTTGAAGCTGTTCCATTATTAACTCTATCAAATTATATAGCTGATGTGCTTTGTGGCAGAGCAGCTTATTAAATGGAGTATTTTGTGGATGGAGAGTTAGAGCAGAAACGCAGCCTGCAAGTTTCTTGTTGGTGTTTCCTAATTCTTTTCAGGGATATAAACCTGGCATTTTTTCCTTCTTATAATATTTCATATAATTTGCAGTGCTTCTGCCATTTCCCTTCTTTATCCTGAGGAGCCATTTATTCCAGCTCTGTTGTATTTGGTTGATTTTGGGGATAAAATGCTAAGGTTTGTACTGGGTTACTCAGCAGGGGAAGCCCAGCCCCAGGTAACAAAAGGCTCTCCTCGAGTCCCCAGACTTTCCTGTATTAGCAGTTCTCTGTATTCAGTGTAATACCTGTGCATATATTCCTATTATATGTCAGCTCAATGCCTGCCAGAAGTACCTGAAATATAAACTGTCTCAAACAACACAGCTTTTTTAAATGTGGCACTCTAAAATGAGCGTAAACTTAAATCCTCCTTTCCTCATGTACAAGTCTGAAGCTAACACCAGAGTCACTAAATGATTTGTAATGTGTATTTCAATATCCAGAAGTTCATTAAAGTTTCAGTGCTGATCTGTGAAAAATAGAGTTTATTAGTAATAAAAGCATTTGCAACATCTTCAAGGCACAGCACAAATATTAACTTGGTTTTGTTATGTAATATGTATGGGTGTGTAAAATGATGTATAGGTGAATTATCTGTCACACACCAATTTTAAAACGTATTTGAGCTTTTTATGCCTCAGGGAGTGGCTTAAACAATGTTATTGTTCTTGGCTACTGATAACTGCAGTTGCTTCCAAGTGGGAATACATCACCCTGTGTGTGAAACTCTAAGAGCTTGAATCAGATCATTTTAATAGCAGTAGTGCCCCATTTCAGGAAATTCCCCGTATGACATTAGATTCTATATTCCTGGCATATTTATACTAAAATAAAACTAATTGAAAGAATATGTTGCCCAAACCATGTTTACATTTGAAGTCTATTATTTCAGTTATTAAGGGGTGTATATCCCAAGAGCATTTAAAATTGTCCTGAGAATCTTTGTTTATTCTTTGTGGCTCAAGCTAATGCTTTATTTAAGAAACTGCAGGATACCCACAGCAAATATCCAATGGACAGTCAGATTCACAGTCTGATTTTAAGCCATTAGATCAGCTTATGTCAGTATTTTATTGGCAAAAAAATACTTATAAAGGTTACCTTCATACAGCTTTTCTTTCACATATATGATTTTTAGAATTCACCTTAAAAAATTTAGTTCAGGCCAGGCACCACATATTTTAAAGAAAATAATTTAATTGATTATTTTTCTGTTGTAACTCCTCTGTATGGAGCTGGCAGCCAGCTTGGACTTTGCTCATATGTTTATTATCAGGTCATGTGAATGAAGTAAATATTTCAGTCTCTAAATCATCCTCCAGGAATTAAAAACATTACCTCCATATGACATGCTTGCATATGTTCACTATGAAAAGCTAAATTGTTTTTGTGAGCGTATGTGTAGAGGGTAGTCCCCCCCAAAATTCTACGTGAGCATATATTTTATGGGTAACCAGCCAACCTCCTTGCCCTGCTTCGTAGCTGTAGCTGAAAGTGGTGAGCAGAATTTTTTTCTTTAACTTGAGTATTTTGTTTAAGGAATGTTGCAAATGGATAATAGAGAGGGTTCCCATGAGAGGGTGGGTAATATTTTGTTAAAATTCTTCAAGATTTGAGGCAATTTCATTCCTTGTGTTGACTTCAGTACATACAGGAATGTAACAGACTGTAGGTCTTTTACAGTAAAAAGCCTCAAACAAATTTGGGTTTAGAGGCCAAAAAGAGGCTAGTTCTTCTTTAAAATGAGATTCTCTAAGATCTCTACTTAGGCTTGACAAAGTCTCATTGGTGCAGGCAGTGCCAATGTGTAGTGACAGGGATTTCTCTGCTCTGTGTGGGATGCACCCAGGTTTCTGGGGGCTGCCTTTGCAGCTCTTACTGCAAACTGCCTGTTCTCACATTGGAGCTTGGGCTGGAATTAAACAAGTGATCTGTACTTAGCCTTAGAAGCAGGATGTGTGTCATTAGGCAGAATGTTTTAAAACCATTTGAGTACTCTGAAAAATGACTAATACTGTGAGAGGCTTTTCCACTACAATTTGCATTAGATGTTTTAATCAATACTTCTGCGTAATTTTTAAAAAATTTTTCAATATTTGTTTTATACTCAACAGCAAAAAACATAACTGGGTTTTAATGCTGCAAGAAACATTTGCAGTGAAACTTAATTCCTGTTTTTTTTATTGTCTGGTGGAACATCACCAGTGTTTTTGCAGTGATGCTGTCACTCAGTCTTTCAAGTCAATCGGTTTCAGTTAGACCCTGAATTTCATATATGAACAATGGACACAAATAGGGAACGCTACTTCCATTGAATTCATGGGGTCTGGGAAACTCATGTGCTGTGTAGTAATTTATAAAATTTCCTACATTACAACACTTCGTTTTTCAGCTTTTTGCTCTTTGTGTTGGGGCTCCAGCATAACCAACAAGCCAGACCCTTTCAATATCCCCTATAAATCAGCTTGTTTGCTGCTGACATCCACTACCTGTCAACTTAGGAAATATCAAGCCACACCTGAACAAAGCATCCTGCAGTTCTTAATTACTGAACCTTTTTCAGCTGTCAGTGTCTTTTACATTCACTACACACTTCCTCTCTTCTTGTATTAGGGTGTAACAGAATCATATTTGGGTTGGTAAGGACCTTAATCATCTAGTTCCAACCCTCCTGCTGTGTGGTGGAGGGGTAAAATTTAAAATGTTTAATTTTCTTTCTTCTTTTGTGTGTTTGTTCTATCTAGGCTCTTGTTGCAACTTACAGGCTGCTTTTCTAAGTTTCAGATTTATATTCAGTTTGAAGTGACCTTGTCGTCTTCTCTCTACATCTCCCCTAACCCTGCATAGCAAACCTCCCTTGTACTGGCATGGTAACATCTCTAAATGTCTCTTTTATAAATCTTTCATTCTCTTTAAGGACTTCATAGTGAGGAAAATTGTCTTGCAAGCAGCCTTGCGTTCACGGTGCTCAGTAAGACACTGCATGTCTGTGTACTGCTTCTGAATATCTTTACTGAAAGCTCCAAATTGCACATTGCAGACCTTGAAAATCACTGGTTCATCTCCAGTTTAGAACCTTAATTGCCAAGATATTTAGCCCTTGAAAATTGTGCAGTGGAATTACGAGGACTGGAAATGGAAATAGGTGTAAAGAGATTCCCTGATTCTGTAGCCTGTCACTGATCTAATTTGAACCCAATTTCCAGCAAGGATGACTTCAGGAATTTATAAAGTTAGATAAAAACACCACCAAATTAAATGGGAAAAGGAACGAATTTAATGTTGCTTATCTTCTTGACGGACTTGGGATTTTGTACAAGTTCACAAAAAAACTGAATTTTCCACCAAAGAGATGCTTGTTTTAATCCAGAAAAGTTTCTTGAGTAGAAATGTCCACTTTTGGGAACAAAACCACTCCAAAGTGATTATGCCACCTTATTGCTTAGATATCCTCATATATTTCTTGTTATTCTAGTTGAGTACTACATTCAGACAGAGGTTGCCAATAAAGTTTATTGTAGGAGCTAAGTGTCAATATCTGTAGTACCCCCCGCCTAGGGTGCTTGTAATTAAAATGCCACAGATAGTCTGGGAGAAGCATGAAAATTTGATGGCAAATTGATTTCAGGTTCATCTTGAAATTTGTCCTCAGCTGGACTCAATACTGCTGGCAGACATTGGATGGCTTTTGTCAAAAGGGTTTGCTGGGATGAGACAGAGATGCCTTGATCTGAATATTAAATACAGTGCTCTGCTTATGACAGTTTGCTTACTGCTAACATGTTCCTTTTTATACACATTTTATTGTGTGGGGAATGTTTAGGGTGGCAGCAGTCTATTTTACTTAGGAAAATACATTGCTTACAAATATTTTGGTGCACTAAAGAGCTGACTTACGCTATTAGCTTTAAACCTAAACATACAGCCTCAAAACTTCTCAATTCTGCAGATGTTCCTAAAATTAAGCTGAGCTACACAAAGAAAAAGGAGTCTGATAAGGTAATAGTCAGAATTTGTGTCAGCAATGGTGTTGGAGAAAGGAAATCCCATGTAAATTAATCCTTATTGAAAAGAAAAAGCTATTTTTTTCCTTTTCCTCAAATAGTTTCATTTATAGGGAAAGTAATTGGTGAAAATATAAAATACCCTTTCTGCTGTCAAGATCTTATAGTATGTCCAGTATAGGACATTATTTTCACAGAGCTGTTCTTAGTAGTAACTTTTGGCTTTATTAGGTATTTAAACAATCTCATGATGAGAAGTGGTTATTTTAAAGTATTTTATAAAATGGGAAAATTGGTCTGAGTTCACAAAATAAAGAAAAATGTTATTTATTTGAAATGTGTTCTGTCTTTCAGGAGCACAACTTTGATTTGTTAATATCATTCCAGAAATAATTCTGATTTTTTTTTTTTTTTTTTTGGGTGAAGCAATTGTGCATGTTGTTAAACCCTGGTATTAACTGAAAGTCTTTACTTATATTTTCAGTCTTCAAAAACAGACCAGCCAACACTTATATGGCTGAAGTGATAAGAAAAGGAAGATGAGAGTGGTAGAACTGGTGGGAAAGGGCAAACTGGATGGAACCTGATCTAGTGGGTGGCATCCCTGCTGAAGGCAGGGGGACTGGAATTTAATGATCTTTAAGGTCCCTTCCAACCCAAGCCATTCTATCATTCTATGAAAGAAGTGAGAGGAAGAAATGTCCCAGAGTAGGAGTGGCTGCTGTGGGCTGTGGATCTTCCACCTGTGAAGTGATTAAGTGGAGGTTTATCATGACTTCCTGGCTGGGGCATCTCCGCTTGAATTGTCACCTCAGCATTGTGCTAGTATGTGGACAAAAACTGAAGTGGTGTAAAATGTTGTTTAATGTAACTGGAACTTTGATGGCACCTTAATATTTCTCTGTATCTGAATGATGCAACCTTTTTGCAAAATTAAAAAAAAAAAAGATTTTGGGCTTGGCTGGAGGTCTTTTGGTTCTGCTCCTGTGGGAAATGAACTACTGTCATTATGACAAAAATTAGACCTGGAGAGTGTAAATTTATCGTTTTGTTTCATTTTGA
Source organism: Gymnorhina tibicen (assembly GCA_013399875.1). Classification (NCBI taxonomy): domain Eukaryota; kingdom Metazoa; phylum Chordata; class Aves; order Passeriformes; family Artamidae; genus Gymnorhina; species Gymnorhina tibicen. The sequence goes on along the minus strand of VXAZ01005267.1, from coordinate 3,975,278 downwards.
TTTTTGGAATACCTGAACTGCTCACTCTAACCATTTGATACTCCATTCATCGTATCCTTCTCCTCCCTGCAATATTTAAAACGAAAATAATTCTCACCTCCTGCACTAGAAGGAGACTCTCTTAGGTGCCTGAGATCCAAACTGAAGTGTCTGATCTCATTTCAAATGGTCAATTTACTTCCTCCTTTCCTGACACAGGTGAAATTGTGTTTTTATTTCCAGCTATGATAGATTTGTTCGCTTGGTAAATATTATATGGTACAGGAGTCTTTATTTTTTCATATAATCTTTGTTTACAAAGTCAATACAATCACTTGGAAAATATGTAGCAAACACTGCAGTATATTAGAATCTTGTGTATTGTGTTTGCTGTAGGTACAAATTCAATACAGCAACTCTCCAACAATTGACATGTCAAGTAATATATCAACCGTTGGTATATTACTTTTTGCTCATCCTATTACTACTTATCAAAACCAGCTCACCACCCACACTCCCCTTCTCATTAAGGACTATTGCTCCAGGAGGCTGAGCAGAATCCAGCCTTGCTGATGTGAAGTGCTGTTTCTCAGGAGCCTTGGCAGAGATGTCATGTTTGGAACAGAACTGGGTCCCAATTTATCAGCGCAGAAATCGCACAGAAGCAACACTGAATTTTTAATGAAGAAAATTATTCTCTTAATTCACTTGGAGGAAAATTAATTTAAATGAACAGTGAACAGTTCCCACACAAAAATAGTTTCCTACATATAATGGCATACATGTAAGTGAAAGGGGACATTTACATATTTTGAATTAACTTTGCTGTTACTTCTGCTACTGTACTTTCCCTGTGTATGTTTTTAACCTTTTCTCTCAGCTGTGAATTACCTTGTGTGCTGTGCAAAACAGAAGAAATATGGATTGTAAATGTGAGTAACATTAAGTGACCTTCATTCTGCTCCTGATCCAGGCTTTGACCTGTTTGAGTGACTTTAGCCTCTCATTTTTAGCTATGTGTGACTGGAAATCATGCCAGCTACACTTTTGTGTTTTATAGAATGTTTTAGATTCATAGCTGAAAACTCTCATATGCTTAATATTACTGTTAGATATGAAGTTCTAACAGATTATCTTTTTTGGCCATCTTTCCCATCTGCTTGTTCTAAATGTTTGTCTTCTGGGTTAATCATTTAGAGAGCGTTAGTACATTTTTTTTCAAGGCGCAAACTTTTGTCAGGTGAACCAGTCTATACACTGTGATGAAAACCAGTTTTATTTTATTTTATTTTTTTGGACAGCTGACAGGACTGTTCTTACCTCTTGCATTCAAAGAATTACAAAACATGAGTGCCAAGAGGTGACATTTGTTCTTGAGCTTGGATTCAAGCCATAGTTCATCTTTCCTGGTGTTACAGCACTTTGAGAATTTACTGTATTGTGAGAAATGAGGGTGATACTAATATGATGTATATTTATGAGAGGTAAAATAGCCTTATTTTTTTATGCCATTGTCCTCTTTTCTTCTTCAAAACTGATGTGGAAAGTGGGCTGGCATTTCTTCTAGGGAAGCTGGAACGTGTGCTTGTCACCAGACTTGATTAGTGCCCACAGAGGGATGGGAATAGACATTTTGAGGATTGAGTAAGTTTTCTTGCCATCAGACACAACTGAACAGTAGTTGGTTGATGGCACAGTTTTTAGAGGGTGGCTCCTATTATTGGTGACTTTATAGGGTTAAAATTAATTTACTGGTTGATCCAGGTTGACACACTTCCACCACCACCCAAGATTTTGCAGTATTTATTTGTTTAGAAGTTATTTAGGATAACTATGTTTTTCCAAGTCAGTCAAGAGTATTTGCATCAAAACTAGTGGGAAACATGGTAGTATGCTATTGTATCTAAGGATACTTGGGTTCTTTTTCAAGCCGTTACAGCTTTTCCGTGTACCTGTCAATTGCCTCTCAGTTCTTCGTTCTAATCCCTCCCTCCTCTTTCAAATCCTGTGAGAAAAATAGGAACAAAAATACCTAAAGATGGGGTGGGATGGGTGTTTGATAACTGGCGGAAGGAACAGATAACTATTTACTGTTGTATTGCTGTGATTAACTGATACATGAAATAGCAATAATTTGGAAAGCCCACCTCTCTGTGGCTCTATGTTGGATACTGAGCAATAGCAAGGATCAAAAATGCTTACAAAAGATTTTTTTTTTCAGTCATGTGCTGTTATCCCCAATAAATCTTTGCATTCATCCTTGTAATCACACTTGTGATATTCTCCTACAGAACAGCAATAATTAAGCTGCACTTGGAATACAATCTCATTATTCAGTATACAAAGTCATTACTATCTTTGAGCCCCTCCCTGCCTTCAAGAGCTATTACACGACCTCCAGATCTCTCTTAGACTCCATGTATTACCATTAGAAGACATCCACACTGGGAAATCACTCTGTTCCTGTTTTTGATTAATATTTTATCAGCCACAAGAGGAAATGGTATTCTTTAGCAACACTAATAAGTAATTGAGCAGATGAGATGTCCCTGCTACTTTGGAAAAGCTGTATGTAGAGGCTGTAAAAGAACAGCTTTAGATATAAGATACTAAATGGGAAAAAAACCAAAACCCAGAAGGTGCTGTCTACAGTGAACAGTCAGTAAAAATATCAGCAGAAAATGAATAGTTACAACATCATTGTTAGCAATAGGTTGTCAGACACATGGTAAAAGGGTCTCTTATTCAAATCGGCATTCAGAATATATTTTCACAGAGGTGATTGATCCATTGGCTTTAGGTAAATTTTAAAGAGGGTCAATGAAAGCCACATACAATAGACAGTGGGAACTGATAGTTGTTAAATAGAGAAGTTGTTCAAAGGCTTTTTCAGCTGCTGGTGGGAAACATCAAGCAATACACTATCAAAAAATATTTAGGGCTGGCATTTTAAATGCTTATTAACTACTCAAGGGTTATGTATATGAACTGAAAGAAACTGTTGGTGGGAGCAGTTGTCTTCTTTTTGTGAATAACACATGTGACAGATCTCTTGGCATCCCTGTCTCTTTTGCTAGCTCTGACAGAAAAGTCTTCATTTAATGTTTTATTTCATTTTACTGTATTTTCCTGGTTTCCTGGGTCAATTTTTCATGAATGGAAAAGCTAAATTTGGAAATCCCTGTTGCATTATTGGCTCACAGAAATTCTATTGATTGATATACTTACAAAGAAACACCTGTGATGAATCATTTTATACCAAGGTGAGTGAAGATACAAGAAAAAGATGCCTTAGACATCTGAGATTCACTGTTTCTTCCCCCAACAGGAATATGAGCTTTTATGCTCTTATTGAAAAGGATATTGTAGCAAATGCTGGCAGTACAATCATGACGGTGCTGTGCTGATTTAAGATCTCTGTCATCCAGTAATTATTTTCTTTTGAAACCCTGTAGGAAATTTCCAGGTATGTGATGTTACTGTCTTTATATAGTATTGGTGCAATCCTTTGGGTGTTTATAACCAGGTATTACTTTTCAAGCTTAAATTATAAACTGGTGAGTCCCCAAAACAGTAGAGGAGAGGAGTATGATACTCAGCAGTAAATCCATTAATACTTATGGTTTCAGGAACACTTCTGCCTAAACCATGCATGAGAAGTTACTTGTTTTGAGTTTTTAAAATCTGCAGCCCTTAACCAAGATAGCAAACAAGAAATACAAAATAATGGGTTAACTATCTTGTTATAATAATTAAATAATGTACATAAAATATGAAGAGTGATTAAAAAAACCCTAGGAATTACTATTACTTTATTCCCCAAAGTGAGAGATGCATGTGTGTATGGGGACTATTCTGTATCTTAATGCTAGGATTAATGCTAAAATGGACGTTATGAATTAATCATGGGATTTAATTTACCAGAATTATTTTTTTGGCATTGAGCCCCTGTAATTAGCATTTTAAACATGAGTGTTTTTGGTGATCTTTGACAGTGAAAGCAAAACCTTCTGCCATTAATTTCTTCAGAATTGTTTAATAGGCAAGAACTAATTTTGCAACTAGATTTGAAAATGAAATGGGTTTGTTTAATTTGATGGGTGATAATGGCCTCCTTGAGTGTGAGTTGGTCTCATTTCTGTAAATTCATTGGGTTTAGCATTCACTGAAAGCTTTGGAGAGCTTGGGCAGAAGGGAGGAAAGGGTTTGTTTTCCATTTTCTTCCATGTGTTCTGTGTTCTAGTGGGATGTTTTGTGCAAACACACCCATATTGGGTTCATCACCATGTGACTGAAGTGTCAGGTGTGTTCCAGACTACACGTGTGAGCTCAGATATCAACCAGTCTCCTGAAGGCAGGTTTGGAGCAGGGAATGAGGATACCAATAGAGTATTTTGTTGACTTATTAGTCAGGTTGATCTTACTGTCTTTAATTTAAAAAAAAAAATACAGGTGAATATGTACATAATTTTTCCCCCCTAAATGTTCAGCCAAAGATGGAAATCATTAATTTATCCCCTTTCCGTCACTACTGCCCAGTTGAGATGCACTCAGCAGGTTTTTTTTTTGTCTTTTGGAATTTAACAGCTGTGTGCTGTTGGCTACCAAGGCCTAGAAACTGTTATTCCAGTGGCCACTAACAGCAAGTAGATAATATATTTTCCCTTCCTCTAATAGTTAATAGAAAATGAGAGGCTGACAGGGTTATCCAAGTGAGAAATCCTGGTTTTGCATTCATTTCCCCTGGGTAAATCATACTTTGTATTATACAGGTGCACCTGAGTGGCCAGCAGTTGTAGGTCACAGTCTTCACTTTGCCACTCTTGATTTGTCTTAAAGGAAAAACAACGTGCTTGGCACAGTGAAAAGTGTTAGCCACTGCAGGGTGGGGATGTCAGCACAGTCTCGAGAGCAGGAGTTTGGAATTCTAACCAGAATATACTGACTCTCTCATTTTTTTCCCACTGGGACACTGTGTGTCCTTTATGGACTTGGAGATCTCTGCCTGGTTACGAGAGCAGGGATTGAACCAAGGGTTGGAGCAGGGCTCTGAGTGCCTGAATGGTGCAAACAGGGGCCTCGAGTGCTCAGCCATCCTCCCAGACTGCTTTGCTCTGTTGCTGCTTCTCTCCACTGAGCTAAGCTGTGTTTCTTTTTGGCTGTTTGGAGGGTACCAGCAGTGCAAAATGAGATGCTCTTTCTCTCTCTACCAGCCTTCCCTCCCTCTTAAGCTAATTTTCCTTTTATTGTAGTAATTAGAAAAGGGCTTTGATCACAAATTTAGTCTTGCTCAGAGTTCAGAAACAAAGTTGTGCTTGGATCTTGGGGATTTGTGTGCATCCCTCAGATATAAATGGTAAATAGTGCTCCTTTACCCCCTCTCTCACAAGCATGTGAGAGCTCTGACTTGCAAGCCCTTACCCTGAGACTGCAGTAATTTCATTAGCCAAAAGTGTAATTACATTATGAGAAGAAACAGCAGTCTCAGATTTCATGACCTCCTCTGTTTTCTCCCCAGTGTGCCATAATCTAGATAAGGCTAAAGTTAGGTTTGGGTTTATTTATATGTTTGAAAATAACGTGATCTCTTGCAGCCGTGAATTAGATATGATGAAGAAAATTAATCAAGATAACTCACGAGTTTGATGTTTGTGCTGCTTCCAAATAACATCCTTTATTTTTTTTTTTCATTTTACTACACCTTACCTATTTTGTCTGTCACAATTACTGGAAGGAGAATTAACAAGAACAATAGATGGGAAAAGAATTATGCTTCTCATTGTTATGAGAAAGAATTGATTAGTTGTAGTTAATTGGTGTGGTTTTTGAGTTGTAACTACACTACCCTGTGGTGCTACACACCAGACTATCCAATGACTGTCAGGGCTCCGTGGGATATTGATGGAGTGTATTGCAGACACTTCCTCCTTTCCTTTAACAGCTTTTAAATCTTCTATTCCTGTAGAATGGTACAATGAAATACATAAGTATTTGCTTTTTTACCAGACCTGTTGTACATAACATCAAATGAATGATATTTAAAATATAATTTTCCTAGCTTCTATTGGGAGGGTATAATCTTAGCATTTATACGAGCATCCAAGAGGCATCCCAGAGGTGTTTGTGTGTGAGTTAGTTTGGACATCAATCTGGCAGAATTACTATTTCCTACACAGAAGATTTTTTCATACGAAATTTGGCTTAGATTTAGAAAAGAGCAGGTCATCTATAATTGATACAAGAGTCTGTGGGAATTAGACTTAATTGTGAAATGTTCAGTAACTGCTCTTGAAAGCTGCAAAGTACATTTTGGGTTGCTGTGGGCCAAATTTTAATGACTGTCCTGTCGTAATGCTGCTGAGATTCTATTGGAGATACATCACTTTTTTTGGTCAACGTGTTTTCCAGCGTGTGTATATGTACATATATATATGTGTATATATATATATATCAGTGCAAGAGACTCTTAGATTGCTTAGTGTAAGAATATGTAGGTAAATATAAGATCTAAAATATTCCAGTTTATATTCATCCAAATGATCTTGTGGGAAAAAAAAAAAATCCTGTTTTCATTCTGGAGAATCAAAAATCAGAGACAAGATAGAGCCAGGGCTTCCAGTTCCTGTTAATTATTAATGAAAAGTACTGTGTAAATACTAGAGCAGGAAAAGTTTTAATGTCTTTGTCCCTATGCTGCAGCTGAATTGCCTGACAGAGACAAGCTTGGCTGGGGCAGTGCTGGGTTTGGACACCTCCCATGAAGACCTGAAATCCATTGCTTGTAGCTAAAGTGATTTTATCCAAATGTAGTGCTCGGTGCTGAATGAGGTCTGAGGGTTTATAACCAAGGTTTTTGGCTTTCTGCTTTGGTTATTACTTGTCCGTTTTTGAGAGCAGAGTTACCTGCTCTACATTCTAGCCAAGATGGTATTTTGGTTTATTGAATGTACCCTGCCATTTTTTTTCCATGAATTTTTGACAGGTGTAGATACTCTTGATTTCAAAAGCTGGAGTTCATTATGTTATTGAAACCTTTTAAGCATCTATTTACTTCTGCTCTTTATAGACTACTGCATTTGAGATAACAACTGGCTTGAAAAAATGAATTCTGGGCTGCAGTCTGACAGGTAGAAGCACATACATTCAGGACATGCCATGTGTTTGTTTGAAGAAGAATGTGACCATTCTTGATAGACTGTGATTTTTAATGGATTGAAAATACAGATATTTCATGTCTATTTACATTTCAAATCTGTATTAATAAAGCACAACTTCTTATACACCTGCCTATAGCTCCCAGGATTCACTAACCTGTTAAAAATATTTTTGTTTCATTCCCAAAGCAGTGCATTGACATGCAAGTGTGAACTGAAGTGTGTGCACCAATGCTGTGACGGCACCATTGTAATGAAGATGAAATGACTGTAATGATGACCTTTCTGTGCCTTTGTCTATACCATGCCCTTCTCTTTAACTGAACACCTTTCAAATGAACATGTTCTGAACTCTTGAACTGTTCATTCTGTTCACTGAGCTTATTGCTCAATCTGCAGTTTATCATTATGTGTCTCCAAAGACTTTGTGTTTCCTTATATTTGACATCTAGATGGAATTTTTCATAACCCTTTACTAGTCATAAATTGGATTGTTAGGGGATTAAGTTAATCTTGTTTCTTTATAGTAGCCTCTGATTTTTAAAGCCCTAATTTAGAGAGGTTTCTTTATTTGTTGCTCTCCAATCTGCAAGAATGGAAAAAACCTTAACGCCATAAGATTCTGTATCGCTGGAATTATTTATTTCTGCTCATTTTGAAGTGAATCGTACCTGAGAGGTACACTTGAAAAGTTGTTTTGTCATGCTTTTCCCATATTATTATTTCTTCCTTTCTATCTAAATAGCAGCTTCTGAAAATGACCCAAAGCAGTGCATCATCAGATAAGCAGTGTGTCGGTGAATAGAATGCAGAAGAATGTGTATTTTTCTTGTTCCATTGGGAAGGGAAATAGGAAAAAATGACTTAACCACTTGCAGAAAACTGTTATGGTGTGTTAGTCATATCTTAGCTTTTGGTTTCTTTGTTAGAAGGTACTCCTAACAATTTATGTACTTTTTATTAACCAATTAACAGCTCATATTAAAAATGAAATTAGGGCAGCAAAAGCCCACATATTTTTAAGAGTGCTTTGGATCTTTCTGTTGTCTAGTGGTAATGTTGCAGGTAATATTTTTTTATTTAATTACTTTGAAGAAGTTTTTTTTTCAAGAAATTAAATATTCTGTAATATAAAGTGTGTGATAAATCCAAAAAATCGAAAATAATTTGATATCCTGAGAATTATCAAGCTGCTCTGTATTAAGATAGTGGTGCCCAAATCCTCAAAATAGGAAGATGGTGCATATCACAAATTGAGTTGTTAAAGCCAGTTTAGAATATGCAGAAAGCAGAATACTTGAGGCATAAGTTAAGACTAAAACTTAAATATTTACTTAAATATAAAGGCTTGTATTTGAGCAACATGCATTTATTTCTTTAACAAATAAACCTTTTTAGCCTCCTCTCTCCAAAAGGCTCAGAAATGTCAGACTGGTCGTAGAAAATGAAAAATCTTGAGTTGTTCCTTGACCTCTTTTATGATCCCTCCATCCCTAAACTCCATCAATGACTTGAACTCTGACACTGAGAATGGTGAGATGTAATTCTTCATCTCAATGTCATAAACCCCCACGTTCTACTCTGGGCATTTCAGATTTTTATTTGTTCATTCAAATGGAGTTCATGTCGGCTCATATCATACATAAAGGGGGAGGCTCTCAGAAACTCTTAGGCTTATCTAATCCTGTCTCTAGTTTTCTCTTTGGGAAAAACTTAATGCTATTTGGCCATTATTCTGCTTATATTCTTCTGGTTTATTCTTTTCATTTATTGACTGATTGCTTCAGTGCTGCCCAAACCACCCCAAAACTTTTTAAACATATTTTTTAAAGGTGCAGATAATGAAAAGTACAATTATAATTTTCCTAACCTATTTATGCAGCTGTACCTGTGCACAGTTAGTAGAAACAATGACAAAGGGATAGGATTGCATTAGGAAATCAGCTGTGAAAGGAGGACCTGTGGGAGAGAACAACTGAGTCTGACCAGGTGAGGATAAGAAAGTGTCCTGTGTTTAGCAGGAGCCAGTTCAGCCTTTGTTCTAGGCCTGGAGAGAGGAAGGGTGTGAGTGGAAGACTCGGGCACTTTGTACTTTGTCTCCTGCCTGTTTGATGCTCTGTTAAGGTAGAGAGAGATATTACCTGCTGATATGTTAGATACTTCATTTTTAAATGATCATAAATTTTTGCTGGCGCTTAATAAGAATAGGTTTACAGTGCAGAGGAAAAGTGAATGGACTCTGAACCAGGAGAACACTTAGGGAAGGGGAGAGATTATTTACAAAGAAAGTCTGAAAAGAGCAGGATTGCTTATCTGTGAAGCAGCTGAAAGCTGGGGGCATCAGACTGATTTTCAAAACAGTGTTGGAAAGACCATGGTTGGAAATGTTTCGTCTGTGTTTCTATCCCCAACAGAAATTGCGAGATGCAGGTTTAAAACGATTAAAAGGAAAAAAATGCTCAAAAAGGTCTCTCTGCTTGTGGGACTCCTGGCCGTGTAGAAGGCCAAGAATTTAGTAAATTCATATATAAATTAAATATTGATAATAAAACCACACCAAATAACACAAAATATTTATTAAAACATACTTTTGAAAAATAGTCATTTAACTGAATACTGCTTCTAGAACTACCCATTTTCAGAGAAAATACTGTTTATTTCATAGTAGAGCACTGACGGGTTAAATCCTTACGAGTCCTGTCCATCTCTGGTTTTGCCTGTTTACACCAGAGGCAAATGATGTGTTTATTTTGGAAATATAAACTTGTTAATTGTCTTACTGCACTTTTCCATCAACCCAGCTGCTGATAGCATTTTATGACTGTATTTCTCAAAATTTAGGTGTAGAAGACACTTGTTTCAGTTCTAAATACTGCAGAGACTTCTCATATTACTAATACGAAACTAACTGGCATTCACTGTTTCCAAAGCAGTTTTACCACTGTGACATTAATTTACAGTACTGAGCACTGTGGAAACTTTCATCAAACCTAAGAAGTTAGTTTTGATTTGTTACAGCACACAGTGGGTGTTCATAGCATATGTTTTTATTTAATCCTTCAAAGAGTTTTCAGGAAATAGCAGCTAGCATGTGATGAAATAATATCAAGAGACATTACCAACATTTTAACATTATACGGATCATTATGCTTCGTACATTTCGGAATTATGCTCCATTATATTTGTGGTTTCGCTTTGTTCTTCCAAGCCACATTCTGCTTGGCCTTATGAAACAACACATGGCTGGGATGAAACACAGTAGAGCTAATAAGAGTCCTGTCTTAACTTGTAAATGAGTAAGCAACTCCCTCAAAAGATATGCTGGGTTTAGAGCAAAGGCAGAGTTAGGAGAAGTTGGACAGAACATGAAGGAAATGCCTCTCCTTTAGTCAGGAATGCATCGGTTCTGCCTCGTAGCAAAGAGCTGCATGGAGCTGCTCCTTGGTATTTTGTGGTTCCATTTGTGACTGGTTGATGAAGTGTGGTATGTCTTGTGAATGTCTTGTGAAAAAGGAGGAAGGAAATTCAGCACCTAAAGAGAGGTAATTACTGATGTGGCAATTACATGGAACTTCTCTTCACATTCCCTCGTAGAAGGTCCAGCATTAGAACAGGGAAAAGGTTATGAGTAAACAGTATAAATGTGATTTTTTTTTTTCATGTATTCTACTGCTACACCCTTTGGTAGTGCCACCCCATAGCCCCTGGTGTGCCCACTCTGGGAGCTGTGGTGATGACTAATTCCATATATTTTTAGAAATTTAACTGAAGTGCCTTGTTTAAAGGCTTTGTCTTCCTCTAGGGTTCTTTAGTCTTCCAAAGACAATTCAGCACATCTTAGATTTACATGCCTTAGTTCACTATGTGAAACAAAGTAGGCTGAATATGGCCCACTTCTTGGACTGTGCAGTACCAGAGCCTTGAACTGGGGGATGTGATTTCTTGGCTCCTTCCCTGGCCACTTGGCATTGCTTCATTTTCTTCATTGCTGGGGACAGCTGGTGACACACTTGGTTTCTTGGTTTCAGTGGAAAAATAAAAAAGAAAAGGTCATTGCATACATGGCATTCTTTCCTCCAAAACAAGAATCTAATGCAGCTTCTATGGTTTCGTGTTTTGTTTTTTAATCAAATATCTCGTATGTTCCTGACAGGACTTGGCTAAATGAGTAGGTTCATCTACATCTCCCGTAGAAATATTCACAGGCTTTATCAACAGCTCAGGGAGCAAAGGCAGACATTCCTTGGAGCAATATATGGACAATTAGTAACCCAGGAAATGCCCCTCTGGATGCCTGTACTAAGAGACTGAGTGTCTGTAGTTGTTACAGGTGGAGGAAGCTCCTAGAGCTCAGGTGGCACCAGGCTGAAAATTACTTCAAGGTAATCTGTAAAATAAATTGTATTTTACTGTTTAATGCCTTACACCCAGTGAGAAGCTTAAAGTGTGCTTTGGATCATATAATCTCTATTACTCTTACCCAGTGTATGACATTGATTTGCTAACAAGACGGGCAACAGGGTGAAAGCAGGGACTGCTTCCTTTCAACATTTTATTTTGATTTTAGAAAGAAAGGTAATTTTTTTTAAAAATGGTGAACTGGCAGCTGGGGTATTTGAAACTTCCTTGTACTTAAAATACAAACAAACAAACAAATCAGAAAAAAGGGACTCAGAGATGTAGAGAGGGGGAAAAATGCAGTGTGGGTAGGAGTAGCTGTCTGAAATTCAATCATCTGAGTTAAGCAGCAGGTCAGATTAGAAGTTCACAAATAGCCTCTTTTGGCCTCAACAACTATAAATTTTTGAAGCACAGTGCAGGCTCCCCAGCAGTGCAATTTCATTCTGACCTGCAGGGGTGAAAGGGTAAAGCCTCCATGCCCATTCCCTGCCTCCCCAACAGCCTGAGCCTGCCTGCTTTCTGGGATGTGAAAAGCTGCCTGGTTGGGGCTGAGCTGAGGCTGCAACTCAAGGCACAGCAGCAAAATTCCATCTGCTGTGCAGTGATCACTTCTGGTCATTGGCCACGCAGGGAGTTCAAGCCAGTAACAGGGAGGGAAGGTCTCTGTCCTAGGCCTGGTTCCATGAGCTGTTTCCATGATGATGGTGGATAATACATTTAAAAAGACTTTTCAGCATTTCCCTTCTTACAGTGGTTCATAGTGTTTCTGCTGGAAAAACTCCTACTCCTACAGGAGAATTCTTCTCATCTCTGTCGTTTCTTTGTTTTTCTGGCCATGCCAAAAATCAAGCATCAACTTAGTCCTGTGCCATTACTCGTTTCAAGAAGAAGATCCTCAGTTTCACCTCTGCATATCCTGCCAGTCGTTCTGTCACACTTTCTGGGTTGCTGATATTTAGCCTGTTTGGGCAGAAGGACTTTTTCAGAGAGAAGAGTTTTGCTCTTTTAAGCATCTCACTCCTGTATGTGAAATTGTATATAGCAGCAAGATCATATCTTGACAGTCTAAAATATTAACTGGCTGGAAGCTGTAGGAATGATGTCTTTAATGCCATCCTGAGGTGCTGCTCCAAGAGAGAAATCGCTCACTCAAATGGTAACAGTTTTGTGCCACTTCGTGACATAGGAGCTGAAAAAAATAAGCAGAGGTTGGGACGCAGGAACCCATTAACAGTTTCTGATGTGTTCAAGCAGAGCTGAGACTGCTGTCCTGACCTTAGTACTGAGAATAGCAAATAAGAGTAAAGATTAAAGGCATTGTTCAGGAGAAAGCAGGGGTTTGACTGGTTGGTGCGAGGTCTGTAGTTCTTTCTCCAAGTTTAAAACAGAAGCTGTTTGATTTGTCTTTCATGGGACAGGTGAGGTTAGGGTTTCTCTGATGATCTGGCAGCTTGGTCTATTACATATTTTTTTCAACCAAATTATTTTGTGTAATAACTATAATGTTAATGGAACTATATGTTATGGTTGAGTTAAGATTTGTCAGTTTGAAAATAAACGTCTTGGCTTCATTTCGACATTTGCCTCTCAGCATCAGTTCGTTAACCTGTCACACACTATAATTTCATTAAAACCATCATTTAATTGTAAGTTAATGTACAGCTATCTTTTATAGAAGGGCTTTACATACTGCCTGAATAATTTCAATACAAATTTTCAACTGATGTGATTGAAATGATATGAAACACTAAATGCCCTCCAAACCTCTGTTTATGAATTCGATACTGAGAAATAAGATACAACAGCCACATTACTGTGCCACTGCAACAAGGAGAAACTTTTTCAAATTATAATAAAGGACAGAATAATGATTTAGGTGTATATGTATATATCTTTGTCTGTGTCTTGTATACCTGCAGCACTGAGATGTGCTTTGGAGGAGTTTCTGTTATTAAAAGGACAATGCACACAGTGTAAGCTCTATATAACTGTAGAAAGAATTAAAATCTACATGTTAATAGCTTTAGTGCCAGTCACAAATAGACTTGTACTTCACATATGTGATACATAAAGCTTATTTCAAAATAAATTCTGAGTAACATTCAACCTGATTGAATCTTTGGAAGCTGTGTTAATGTATTTGTTCAACTCGCACTCAAAAGCTTTTAAACAGAGTATCACTTTTTTATATTATTCATGATAATGTAATTCCTGCCTTTAATCTCTTCAGGGTTTCACATTAAGTCATGATATGCAGTTCAGGGAAATTTGGATCATCCATTAATCATAGTATCTGTACTTTTGTGTGCCTACTTTTGTCCATCTCTTAAATCAGTCACTTGGCAGCAGCAGAGATCTGGGGATAGTCCAAGATGTCTGACTGGAGAGGCCTTATTATTAAATGTTTTTCTTGCTATAGAATGTACGGATTTGTGTGATGGCTGGCATGCTGAAAAGAAAGTGATAGAAATATGAGCATAATCATTAAATGTGATCCTCTTAGTGTTTCCACTGGAATCATAGGCATAGATAAGCATATCAAATGTTTAGTAGAATAATTAGTTAAAAACATGTGGGCTAATACAAAAAAAGAGACAAAATGATGTAGTCAAGTATTACCTTGTAATTAAAAATTTTCTACCAATCTGCATACACCAAGGAACTGAATTAAGATTTCATAAACAATCTAAATCTGCTATTTTCTAAAATTTAAAGGTTTTGTTTTATTCTTTTATTATTTTAATATTCAGTGGATGGCAGGAAGATAGAGGGAAGGATTGAAAACCTTAGAATTATTAGCTGTGGTTGGATTCTTTTCTTTGAAGTACTGATACTGTCCTTTGAACTTAACTAATCACTTCTAACTATACCAGAAGGTTGCTTTTTTTTCCTCAACAAGCCAACAAAGAGCCATTAGTGACATATTTAAATTGAACTGTAAAATCTTTGTGAAAAATGTGTGGAAACTGAATTGTGTATTCTTTTCAGTTTTTTAAATTGAGTGCTGTTCCCTTTCCTGTTTTACTCATTTTTCCCAAAAGGCTGATTTCTTTTTCCTAGACTCATTCTGAGCCTTCCTTCTTTTGTCCTGTCTTCTCTCAGCTCCTTTCTGTCTTTCCCATCCTAAGTTTGCCTCTTTCAGTTTCAGTCTTCTACACATTTTGTTTCACTCTTCTTTCCCATAAAACTTTTTCTTCTGATTTTGTTTTACTCTATTTTTTTTTTTTTTTGGCTTGGCCACAGCTCTAATTTCCTGAATTTAATATTAGAGTAGTGGGAGCAAGCTCCTGCCTTTCCCACCCTGGCTATTCAGTCACTTCAGCAAACTGCATCTTAAAAGTAGCTACATGGTCTGTGCCTGCAATGCTGGGCTGGAATTGGTGACTTATGAGGTCCTCCTCTGCCTTAGGGATTTGGAGGTTTCCCAGAAAACACTTGAAAGAATTTTTTGAAACTTCTGAAAATAATGTATTTTTCCCTTGTTGGCTTTTTGGAAATTATGAAAGCACGTTTGCTGAACTTTCCCACGTAAGCTGTGCCCCACATGGACATGTGTAACAGGAAACCTCAGTGAGGACAATTAGAGCTTGCTAAAGTTATGAGCAATGGTGCTGTGGCCTTGAAATGGGAAGTGCCAGACACCCTGAACTAGAGACTGTGTCACCATCATCGCCGTAAGTAACAACTTTTAATTTAAGAGACGGATAAAAATTATCCTGTTGAGTCTTGGGTCCTGGAAATCCATTTATGACTGCTCTGGGTGACTGACTGTGAAAACACTTGTGTGTATGCCATGTTATTTTTCTGAGAGAATGGTTGGAGCTAAAAATACATTTTTAAAGAAGAGAAATAATAAGTTTTCATTTCTGTGTTCGGACTTGTAACTGAAACAATGTGTGGAGTTTTAGCA
Organism: Gymnorhina tibicen; assembly: GCA_013399875.1. Lineage (NCBI taxonomy): Eukaryota > Metazoa > Chordata > Aves > Passeriformes > Artamidae > Gymnorhina > Gymnorhina tibicen. Next base: position 3,959,834 of record VXAZ01005267.1, on the reverse strand, counting down.
GTCAGGTTTCTGACTGAATCAAGTGTCTAATGTTTGGGCTCAGTATATGCTGTGGGGAACAAAAATTAATTTGAAGTACAAGCATCTATTATAGTCCATGATCTTTACGCACTGACACAGAGCTAATGGCAGAATTGCTGTGTGCTCTCTGATACTAAAAGAAAAATGTGCTTTTAACCAGGGTTTTAGTGAAAGCAGATGAGGCTATGGAGGCACAATGGGAATGATTATGAAAGACACTGAGACCCCTATTTATTGCAGTAACAAAGCTGTATGTAAATTTTACTTTTCATTAAGGCAGAATTAGTTTAACCCCAGTTGTACAAAGGTTACTGTTTTCTACTATTTAGACAAACAACTTCCTACTGTAAACTGTGTTGTGATTTATATGAATATACTGAGTCACAGAGGTTTCTGTGCAGCAAATATATATTCCACTCAATCATAATAACAACTTTCAAAGTAGTTGTGAATACATTTCTATAATTATACTTAGATTTTGATGAAATCTTTTAGTGCAGGAATTCACGTAAAATATTCACTGTTAGTCAAACAAGGAAATTAACTTCTCTGTTTGGATTTGATACCTTTAACAGTAGCCAAAAAGCAATTGGTAGGCCTTGAATTCCAGGCACAGAGTGCAGACAGCAGAGTGACACAGTTCACCTGCTGATGGGTAATGAGTGCAGTTTGTAACGACTGTACATGCAGCTACAGCACTTGTGGTTGTATTTACAGACTGAATACACACAGTCCCATTTTCCTGCTTGCCCCAGCCCGGTAACACCGAGCACTGGGTGCTTTGGAATGCAGGTTTCGGGGTCTGAAGCAAGTTCATATCAATTATGCATGTGAAGTCTACATTTATTTTGAATTAGTGACTACTGCTCTTAAGTAAATTGGACAATTGTATGTGGATAAGTTGCTTTTATTTAGACGTGGGGCCATATATACCTCTTTGACTTGTGCTTAGGTTTCTATTGGATGAACTTAAAGTGTAAAATATCCAGTGGTGTTAGTAAAGAAGGCAGAACTGACAAGAGGAAATGGATGAGAAATGAAACACAAAATTTCATTTCAACATTGAAACCAACTTTTTTATTTTGAGGGTGGTAAAGCGTTGGAACAGGTTGTCTGGGCAGGTTGTGGATTCTGTGTCCTTGGAGTTACTCAGAACCAAACTGGACATGGTCCTGAGCAACCTGCTCCAGGGACCCTGCTCTGAGCACTGTAGGCTAAATGATCTCCAGAGGTGTCTTCCAACCTCAGCTGTTCTGTGACTGTGAAATTCAGAAAGTTGTCTATTTATCTATCTAAATCACTGAAAAAGGTGTTACATCCAGTATCATGTTGCTGCCTAATGTGACACCAATAATAGGTTCACTTCAACTTCTTTAGATCATTCTCATAAGGATGCTGCACCTACACTAAATCAATCTGGTTAAAGAATATTCTTCTTTAAGAAGGAGAATGGCTTCTCCCCATAGTTATTGCTTTTTTGCAGGCAGTTTAGTACAGTCATCATCAAACTTGCCCAAGCTGTACAATCTTTCTAAAAGAACTCACATTTTTGTTGAGGGCAGCTGTTGGTGAATCAGCAGCGAGATACATCTTCTGGGAGAGCAGGATAAATAGCTCTAAGAAACTAAACTGCCCGAAAGAGAAGGGCAGATTTCAGCAAGCAAAGATTTGTTTTCATGATAAAACATGTATTGTGTTGATCTGAGCCTTAAAAAGAACACTTCTCGTGTTTCAATTCAGTCACAATGAATTGTGGTATCTGCTGTGAAAATTGTTGCTATTGGATTTAAAATACCCATCTATTTTAGATATCTGGGGTTAGCTAAAGGCTAAATTTACAGATATTCTCTGTGACCTTGGTCAAGTCAGTTTTCCCATGATGAAATTATGGTGGTATTTACTTAAGTTCTCTGAGTGTTGTTAAGAACAGTTCAAAGCTGCTTAATGAACCTCAGGTCCTACATTTATCTTCAGTGGTTCATAAATAGGCCAACAAGTCTCAGGTTGTATCCAAGAGAACTTAGTATGTGGAAAAATAGATAAATGTGATCTGTTTCTTCCCTGGGATGCTTCCTTTGCTTGAGATCTTATGGAACTTTCTTAGTTGTTTCTTTTTGAAAGGTTGAACTTAAACTATGTCAGGACTGGCCATCTAACTAAACCTCCACACTCCATGCTTGTGCTTTTCACATTTAAAGAAGAGTGCTCATCTTTGTTGTATTTCTTAAATCTGGAAAAGTGGGTTTGTTTGTTGAGCTTCCTGGTTTTTAGTTATGCAAGAAACATGTTGATTTGTCCTTTATTTTCTTGACACATTCACTATGGGATGCTGAATTTTAGGAAGTGATTTTCAATGGCATCACCAAATGTTGTGCTGCTGCATGTGATTTCTTGGATTGGCACTGAGCCAGTTGTTTTGCTGAGTTGTAGATATTATTTTCAAAACAGCAAGGTTTCTTTGTGGCATTTCAGAGTAATGGTGTGACTTAACATATTTGTGTTCATAATTTGACAAGCCTGGAAACATTAAACATTAGAGTTATTAAAGAACAGAGGAGACATTTGGAGATGTTTTCATAATGTTTTTTGACAGCATTATAATGAAGCCAAATCTAGAAGTATCTTAGTATCATAGATTTTTATTGCAATGAAGAGTCAAGAGAAAGAAATATGACATTGTTATTATTGACTACAATGCATAATAAAGAAATAAATTATGCTAAACTTTTCTGCTTTCTAGATCAAGCATATGTTATGATGACACGTTACTGAAACATGGAAAAAGGTGGTGATGGAAATAATGCCAATAATCCTATTTTTCATTCCATTATATGAGATAGCATTTAATTTTACTTAACTTTTCATGTTATTTACAGCAGGATATTTTTTATCTTGAGACAGTTTTTTTTATGAAGTATAGAGAACTGTCATGGCAAGAAAAAACCCAAACAAAAAAATGTTCGGTAGCACAACTCCATGAGGCAGAGGTCCAGCCAAACCATGGCTATTAATCATCACCGTCCATTATTTACAGAGGATTCATTCATTGTTCCATAAAGGTATCTAGAGGGTCAATTAGAGACAACATACAGGATTTTTCAAAGACACAAGAGGGTCAATTAGGCCCTTCTTGTAATTTTCTGCTTTAACAGCAAATGCCAGCCTATCCTGCAACAGATACAGTGGAGGTTAGAATAATGTAGTGAGGATGGTTTTTTTTAAAGCTGTTACTTTGCAGCTGGTTTGAATTGGAGTCTTGTCAGTCCTTGATCAAAACAAAAGAAAAAAATTATCACTGCGTTGATGAGAAGCACAGATCTGGTTTTGAGTCGGAGTACTGCAAGTGCCCAGGAAATATCTGAGATAAAAGTCTGTACTTACAACAGAAGTGAGTAATTTCTCTGCAGGTACAACCAGATACAAATAATATTCCTAAATACTACTGTTTAACATTTAAAAGCATTTGAAGCAGAATACTGTTTGTAATTATTTTGGCATCAACTGCTCACTTAAAGCTCCAAATCAATAATAGATATGAGATCTTAATATAAACAACTGCAATGGCATTCAGTCGGGCATAGGCAGTTCTTTCAGAATAGGAAGGTAGAAAAACTTAAATACATGTATATACACACATGTTTAAATGCACAGACATATATATATATACATACCTCAAAACTTCTCCAAACTAGTAGGAAATGTTGGTAAAATCACTTCCCTAGCTTATCCTTTAGCTGAGGACAGAACAGCTCTCCAACACATTTCAGGCTCCTATGAACATGGGCACCATATGTCCAGTAGCTGTATTGAAGTTATTTTTCTGTCAATTTCTGTTTTCATGAGAAATGGTTGTTAGTTGGCATTCTCTTCTATATAGGTCTGAAAATCTCAGGCAATTTTGTTCCTCTAAACTCTCATTCAATTACATTGCCACTGTTTTTAATGCTGCTTAAGTCTGTCTTAACAGAAAGCAGCCCCTATGACTATGGTGTGTTAGTCTTGTAAAGATTTTTATCTTTACAAATGGGGTTTTTGGAATGCCTGAGTATTTGATGGGCTCCTCTGAGAGTAAATCTCTGAGTGTGCTGCATCAGTTTGATCCTCATCGTCCTCTGAAACCCCCTATTCTCTGCAGGGTTTCAGCAGAGAGTTCTAACTAATGACTCGGGGCCAAATTCTGCCCTTCGATGCGGGCGTGTAATTCTCACTGATTCCAGAGGGACTTCTGTGAGCATATCAGAGAAGACAATTTTGTTCTTAGTGTATGAAACTGTAGCACAAATGGACAAAAGAATCTCATGCACATTCATCTTAGTGACCCCAAGCATGCAGGAACGTGATACCAATCCACCTGCTTTTCTCTTTGCTGAGTTTCTGCTGGTTCTTGTAGATCACCCTAATTCTTCAGCTGTCACTTGAGTCTACATTTTTTATATTGTTCTGTCTTCAGAAGTTTGCTATTATGGTGCTTCAAATTAGTGACATTGAAAGGAATGTTTCTTTAAGTAGCATTGGTAACAGACACTTGTAAAAGCTGGTTTTTTCTTTCCCTGGGAAATAATGGTACACGAGCAGTCTTGTTCATATTCTGTAGGGAATTAGTTTGCAAAGAGAGGAGACAAAGATAGATGTGTGAGATGAGATGGTTTAATACATACAGATACACAGAGGGAAGAGAGGTGGGCTCGCATCACACTTTTGCTCTGTGACAATGCGAGGTGAGGAGGAGTTTTCCTACGTGTGAACAGAACAGGTATCTCCTCTTTGCACCAGTCTGCCTCTCGTTCTGCTCTCAGATTTTACTTTCAGCATTGTCCCTTTCAGATTCTTTATGCAAGAAATCAGTTAATTAATTTTTCAATTTCTTTTCCTTGCTTTTGAAGTTTTAAAACTTTTTCCAGTTTTTATACCATAGCCTTTCACATTGAGGGTTGTGATTCTTTTACTGTTCTGTTTTCAGGAACAGAGCTAGTCTTGTTCTGTGGATGTAAAAATATGGGAAGTAATTCAGTGAGCTTTGATGGACTTTTACATGTGTGTTACTGAAATACAGTGCCAAGTCTTAGATGAGCACCAAATTTGCTTGTCATCCACTGTTTATAGTCAGGACCTACATGTAAGAAAAATTTTCCACTTTTTGCATTTTCATTGTGGGAATTTATCACATCTGAAAACTCTGGACTGGAGGTGTTATGTTTCTTGAGCTGACTGCTTATTAGGCCTTTGCATATTTGTTTTGGATTTCAGATGTATCTGGCTGCTTACCCCTTCTGTCTCAGTCCTTGGCAGATAGATTTATCTTCCAGAGCAGTGTTATGGATGACGTAACATTCCCAAAACAGGTGTTCAGGGACTTTGGTTGCTTCCTGACAACTCTATCCAATGGACCTTAGTATTTTTTTGTGCTTTGATTAATACTGTTTTTCACCCAAATCAGATTGGTTTAGCTGTATCTGAGGAATCTCCGGTATCTCCAGTGTAACACTGAATTGACTGGCTTTAGTGTATGCCATATTTTTAATTTAGTACTTTAATTTCCTGGCATGCTGCCATTCATGCTCTAGGTCTCAAGCATCTGACTTAGTCAAACCCTTGAATCTCTGCTTCCATCTCAGCTTTTTAAAAGACATCTTGGTGCTGTAGCACAAAGCCCATCATTTATATCTCCCACAATGGCTTTAGTATCCACTTTAGTTTTGGATTCTGCTCAAGACGGAGCAGAATTTATGTTGCAACTCATGCAGCAGTCCTCATATAATGAATTGTGTTGTTTATAAAAATTCCTGTTTTCAAATTGTCTGGTAAGTCTTCAGAAAGCTCATCACTTACCCAGAGTTATTTCTGAAGCTATTTGTGGAATCACCATGATTGTCTGGGGAAATCTAATTTATAATTTTGAACATATAATTTATACATCACTCTGCCAAAGCTTTCTTTAAAATCTGTTTTCAGATATGAATTGGAATGATTGGTGATATTAATTTTGCTTTTTTAACCTGAAACTGTAGTTGAACACATAATCCACAGTGATTTATTTTTACATAATATTCTATTTTCCTATTTGTGTAATATCTACAGGCAGATAGTAATTTTCTTAAGCTGGTTCATTAATTAGATTTATTGGATGGATGTCCTTTGTTATTGTTTTGTAACTTATGTATTGATCTCTATTATATGAAAGTCTCAGTTTTTGCTGTTCACTTACAGTTGGATAGAAAACTCCCATAATGTCTGAATTCAAACATGAGGGTTTACACATGCAAACTGCCCTCAAGGAACACCTGGACACCTCTACTCCCTTGCACAATTGTGAAGTTTTATAACTTCTGTATGACTGCAACACCCTCGTCCCCACTGTGTTGTTTTTAAGGACTGTATTGGTATTTTTCTTTATTAGTTGCCAAATTAAAATAAAAAATTAAACCCAAAAGATTAGTGTGTAGTGATCCTAGAAGTAGTTAAATTGGTGCAGGGAGATGACTAACAGCTCTTCATAGTCTGTATAAACTTCAGGTGAGTTAGAAATAGAAACCACGTCATATTTTGTGCCTGTTTGGAGTATTTGTAGAACAAAGATCATAATATTGACTCGTATCTCATTCACAAAGGACAGCACCTTGATTAAAGGAAAAGCACTGTCGTCAATAGAGTAATTTCCAGTGAACATAGGGAAGGTACCCAGAAATGGTTCATTCCTGGTTCCATGTTGTGGCATCCATGGTTGTGTTCAGTCCTGGTGTTTGTGTTGCATTTCACTATGACATAACTCAGTTCTAAAAGAAAGGTAATGTAAAGTATGATTGTGTTCTATAACTACACTGCAGCAAGCAAAACTCTCAATAGATAATTAATGAAAAATAATAAGCTTTCTTGTGTTGAATTGATTTAGTCTCTCCCAGGGATTTTCATGTTACATATTTTATCCACAGGGAGGTGTTGGGCCTCTGTGCAGGCGTGTTTTGGCTGCCCATGTTGTGTTCCTATTTCCCGCAGTGTGTCCCTGTTCAAGGTATTTTATTTGCTGGCTTTGAAAAAGTAACATGGCAAAACTGTTCCATCAGAGCAGCTATGCAGATAAAAAACTATGCAGATAAAAAACAGAGGGTGAAGTATTACTCAACTTATTGAGCCTGCTAGAAAACTGAGTTTCTGACTGCTGCGTTAAGCCTTTGTGTCCACTAAAGTGCCCTTCACCAACTCTCGGCACGTTGCTGAAATCCTTCACAAACATTTTTTTATGGTCAGATTCAGCCACTCTGATGTGAGCTGAGAAGCACCATATGCTTCAGGTAACCTCTCTAAAGCAGTTGCCAGTGGGACCACTTTTGTAGCTGCTCACCAATGTGAGCAGAGGTTACACAATCTCACCGATGGTGAATAATAATGTCAAAGAGCCATTAGCAGTGCAGAGTGACAAAGTGTGGAGAGATCCATCAGCTCATCCTGTGTTTAATGAAACAGAAATGAACATCGTATTGCCCTTGTTTTCTGTCAGATTTTCCAGGTCTCCACGAGGCTTATTAATCTTAGGGTGTAATGGAAAATGTGTTGCTATGTTACACAGGACAGCAGCCTTTGTGCTCGCAGGATTGAAGGCGTTATTAGTCTTTGTCTTATTTACATACTGCACTGGGGTGCGTGCTGGCCAAGAGCACAGTGCAGAGAGGAGCTCTAAAATGTGTGTGGGTTTCTGAAGTGTGTTCTAATGCGTGCAGCCAGATGGCTCCATGGTAAATCATTTTAACCTGAAGTAATGATCAGAAACCCCCTTTTGAGAAACACTGTCAACAGACCTTGGAGATTTACTGCTACAAAAAATGCCAAATAGATTGCATTTTAGTGCACCCCAAAAGAAGTATTTCCACATTTCTGAAGGTGAGCTTTCAGGCTCTCAGAAACTAGAAGTAAAAAAAGAATAGGTAAATGGTATTATTGTAAAATACCAATTTCACTAAGTATATCATAAACTTTCACTATTGCTTTTATTTTTAAATATAGGGCCGGTTTCAAATAAGCTGTGACAAAAACAGTCTTGTGTTTACACTTGAGATCTGTTACTGTCATTCTTTATTAACTAGACAAAGAAACAAAACTGAAAGCTGTTATTCCTGTTAGGAAAAATCCTAGCTTCCAGGGACAGAAAAACAACCCAAGTTCACAGAATCACAGAATCTCCTGAGCTGGGAGGGACCCACAAGGATTGAGTACGACTCCTGGCCCTGCAGAGGATACCCCAGCAATCCCACCCTGTGCCTGAGAGCGTTTTCCAAATGCTTCCTGAACTTAGTCAGGCTTGGGGCTGTGGCTCCTTCCCTGGAGAACCCATTCCAGTTCTCAGCCACCCTCTGGGGCAAGAGCCTCTTTCCTGATATCCAGCCAAGCTGGACCATATGATGACACTGTCATCAAGTAGATGCCACTAAAATGAGATTCTTGGGCCTTATTTTCAGCATGTGTCACTTACCAGGAAATTTGTACAGGTATCAGTAGGGATGAGAAAGCTTTGAAAAATGGTGCTTTTGAGAGTCAGAGGATGTCACATCTCTGATTATTATTTTATATTTTAAAACTAATAATTATAAGGATATTTTAATTTTGCTTAAAGAATTAATAGCCTAGTGACACTGCAGCTTTTTTGGCTCGTGCAGCTTTGGAAATTCGTAAGATTGGACAGAAATATAATGTGTTTATTAGAAGCAGTGGAAATATTTGCCTTTGGCATATCCATTATGTAAGCAACGATTTTTCTCTTTTTTTTTTTTTTCCCTTTTATTTTCCAACAGACCGTGTTTATCAGCAAGGTATGTGTTGATACAACTGTCATAAAGAATGAGCTGCGTGTAGACATTGCAGCAGCGCTTCCCAGATGTTTCTGGAGTAGTTTAGGTTTGGTTAGAGCCTGCTGGAGGCCTCATGATGGTTCACAAAACCCCAGGAGTGGGAGTCCCCCTTCTTCTTCCCCCACAGTGACAGGCACAGAGAAGACTTGGGCTGAGGGGAGACTTGCAGAATAGTGGGATTGGGATGGGAGAGGAGCTGTTGGTGACAACAGAGATGTGCTGGGATCTCTGCCGGTTCCTGATGGATGCACTGTCACTCCCCACATCCTGGTGCAGTATCAGTGATAGCAGTGATGGGTTTCTGAGTGCCACAAACTGCGGGCAGACACGAGGTTTTGGTGTCCTCAGCTGGCTGCTGCCGTTGTTTCCCCGTGCCTGGCACTGGCCAGGGTGCTCCTTCTCCTGCAGAACAGTTGGTTTTGTTCTGCTGGGAGTTCTGCACCTTTCTCCGAGCAGGCAGTACAATTATGAAGTAATTTGCATGACGTGTAAACTTTGCCAAATTTTGGGAATCGCTGTGTTTGAAAAGGAAGGGCTGCCATTCGCAGTGCCACGCTGATTAATCACAATTAGGGACCAAATACAGCGTTTTTATTAAGCTTCCAGTGAGGAAGTAAATTAGCACTTCCTGAAGCTGAAGCGATGGGAGTAAATCCATTAGTGAGAATTCCTACTGAAAATGTGGAATTTCTGTGCTATTTTAGAAATAATTCTCACACTTTTGAAAATGTTCTTATTGCTGTATTCAAGTTGCTGACAAGAACATTGCTGCTGTATTTGCATCCTGACAGCATCCTGTAAGGAGCTAATTACATTTTATTTAAAAAATTATTTTCCTGATATGGTTCTAGGTTAGATAAATGCTGTAGTACAATCACAGTTTAAGAGATACACCAACCTATCTGTCTTTTACTGAAAGTCATTTATGGGGCCAAATCTCAGACTAGACCATCGTCATTATAGAATTTCTAAGTTTTGGGCACCTTTTTGCAGCTTCCTCAACCTGTACTTTGACTAAGGAGTGCTAATGCAATTCTACACGACAGTGCAGCTCTATTTTTTTGCCTGTGGTAGCAGTAACTGATGGCAAGCAAATATGTATTTACAGCAAGTGAATATCTTTGAAGAAAGAAATTATTCTAGGATGGAAGGAACCACCATATTTTCAGTGACCCCAGAAATGTTCCTACATCAGAGGTAGGTTGTCGGATAAATACTCCCAGGTTACTACCAGGGCAGGGAATCACTTTCATTCTCCATGACACTGAACATTGGTATTCCTGACAAAAAAAATACCAAATGATATCCTAGCTGCTACCTCAAGTTCACAATTTCTGTCTCGCAGCCCTCCTCTCCCAGAAAAGTCTCTAAATGGCTGTGCCAAAGTGGTGTTTTAGCAAAACGACTGCGTTTTTTCCTGTTTTATCTCGTATGAAGTAACTACTAATTGAGAGATAAAAAGTAAGTGAGAATGACCCTTTTGGCTGGTGGCTGTGGCTGTTACCTGGGAAGTGGGTCACTGGGGTTCGGTACCTGCTTCACTGAGACTTTAATTACTTACAGAAAGTGGAATTGGAGGAGGAGAGGAGTGAGCAGCCTCAGCCACTGCACAGCTACCATGTTCCAATCCCCCCAGGCTGGAAAGGGAATTAAACCAGGTTACTCCCACATCACCAGTAAGAGGCAGATGCCTCTGACAGAATTGTGAATCTAGCCTTGTTTTCTGCTGGTTTTCTGTAAAAGACCCAAATACAGATTGTTGTGTTGTGAATTCTGTAGTGGTTTTTATTTTCCCTGAAAAATTAAACATTACTGGGGAAATTCATTTAACAATTAAAAAAAAAAAGTTCAGGGTTTTAAAAAAGTAGTTTTATGAGAACCAACATTTTATTTGGTTTTCTTGTGTCAGCTAGAAGAAGCTCAGTATACTTCGAACCTGGCCAATGAATTTAGGTACAGGTAGTTTGTACCATGTAATTTATATTCTGTGCATCACTAACACATCACATACTTAAAATGTAAATTTATTTATAAATATGCACAGGTACATGTATATGTTTATATTATTTTAGATTTATGTAAAATATATTGATGTCTAGTTACAATAAATTCTATAAAACTACTGACAGATTTCTGTTGAACTGTGGCCAGATATACTAACCTCTGAGGAGTTCCCCTTTTCTTCATCATTGTCTCTTTGCTGCTTAGTGTTAAAAACCTTCTTTTTTTCCCTTCTCTTTAAAAAAACAGATTATCATAATTTGTTGTAAGGTATCAATATGTGATATATTTCAGTGCTCATAAAAGTAAGATTTCTAGATAAACACCAACAGAAATATTTTTAAACCATGTAAAAAAAATCAATTTTCATAAGGTTACATCTTTTTACTTCTCCGTATATACAAAAACTATATTAAAAGAGAGATTAAAATTTTACTCTGCAGAGTAAAATGCAAACAGAAAATTATTTTTCATTTTTCAGTGCAAGCAGTGGATTATCATTTATTTATGAGACTTTTTTTAATCTAGAATATATGGAAATCTTTTCTTGAAGCACAATGTAATATTGAATTGGGAATGTTGTCTGACAGTTTTCTTCTTACAGTTGCATAGAATGATTCCACTGTATGAATTTTTTAAAGAGGCTTCAATATACTCTGCGTTTTAAATAGGGAAGTAATCAGGGTAATCTTGAAGAATCTTATAAATGTGCCTCTTCTGTCCCTTCGTTCTTCAAACAAACTTCTGCACAAAAGACTGGGCTGTAGCAGCTTTTGCCATCAAGGGAAATGTCCAGATATTTTTCACTCTCCCAGTGCATCTGCATGCAGGAGTTCACTGGTGTGGCCTAAACACATTCTCACATGCTCATTTCTGCAGCTTTTTATTCTCCTAAGGGAACCTAATCAGTGCAGAGGGATGGATTTTAATCAGAGTTTGAATCTAGTGGTAAATGGGTCCAGTGTTTAAAGGGTTTTATAACTTTTTGTCTGAGAATGTAGGGTAGAAGTCAAATTAAAAAGCCGTTTTATCCCCGAGAAGTTTTAATCCCTCAGGACGGCCCCATCCTTTTTTGGGATTGGGCATTGCTCCCCTTGTTATCAGAGGAAATTACCCCCAGAGCTCCTGAGGGTGCTGTGCTCCTCCAGTGCTTCATCTGTGGGTGCGTAATTGGAGGGATCCTTACGGAGTCTTGGCCAAGAGCATGTCTGGCTATTACAGCAGATCTGTGCTACAAAACATGTGCTGGAGGTTCCAGTTTGTATCAGAGCCCAGAGGTCAGCTGGTTGCATTTGTTTTCCTAAAAAAACCCCGGTGTGAAACAGGCCCTTTGGAACGTGTGCAGGTAAGTAAAAACAAAGGACGGAACAAAAGATGCGGAAGAGAAAGTCTTCATTATTAATACAGTGATCTACAGCAGTGTGCCTTATAATTCCATGTGTTTGGTATTCATAAATTATAGTGACAGAAAGATGTAATGCTAACCTACTCATTTAGGTTGGTATGAATTTTACATTAAAATGCTTACAGTTTTTATACATTAAAAGAGTCCTTAGAGAGAAATGAAGCCAATTAAAGAGAAATAAAGACCTGTGTGTCTTTCTGTATGTATACCTTCATCTAAATGCAGTCATATAAACAATAGAAAATCAAGGTATTTATGCAGCAATTGCTTTTCCCTTTCCCTTCCTAAACAATTATACCTGTATACTAATGATTATAATTTGAGGTTTATATGGAGAAAATAGCATCTTTTTTCTGCAGAGAGATACTGTGACAGAAAATAGGTTTCTCTGAATTTGTTTAATGCTTTGGTGTCCAGATAATAAAGTATTTTGTATTAATTTCAAACAGACATTCTGCTTTCATCTTTAGCTTTCTATTGTATTCTATTGTACTGAACTCAGGAATAGGTTCTGCCAGTCTCTGTTTTTGTCGGTATTTTTATGTTGTTCGTAACAGAGGAACTAGAAGTTGTGTTTGGGACCAGATCCTAAACTGATGAACATATATATATAGCACTTCTTACTGCTAGGAAAAGGAATATCAGAATATTCCTTACTTAAGGAATAAAAGCTTTTACGTGCTAAACCTAAACTTTCTAGGGAAGCTAATTTTCCTGTAGGTTGCATGTGAGCCAATTTCTTCCCTCCAACCATGGCCAATGCCATATCCTTCAGAAAGGGAGACTGTAATGTAATCTACATCCCTGACTTCATTTCTTCCAGAGTGTAACTTAAGCTGTAAAGCAGGAGATAACACTAAGTCTGAGCCGTGGCCGTGCCGGGCTCAGTGGTGTTCGATAAGCGGAGGCTCTGCAGGAAGGAGCCGTGGTGTCTCCCCAGGTTCCCCTGCGCTGCTGAGATCCCACCCCGGCTCCTGGCGCCGCGGGTCGATGAGGGGACACGATGCCCTGGCTGTGCCTCGTTGCCCTCCAGGGCTGACCTGGCAGCCCCTGGCACAGATGGGCCGAGAGGAGCGTGCGGGGCACCGGGGTCGTGTGGCGGTGTGGCTGCAAATCGTGGAGCCCCCGCTCCTTCCCCCTTCCCACGCGCGCCGCTGGCCTGGCACAGGGATCACTGCAAGGGGCTGGTCGGTGGGGCTCTGTAGAAAACGTGGGGATGAAGGTTTTGCAGTGCCTACACGTGTTATACAGGGCTGCGTTTTGAGTTTTTGGAGAAACCACCAAGACTGAACCAAGCTGGTTTTTGACAGCTCTGCTGCTACCTCGCCGTGTGTTGTTTTACCATTACAGGAGATAACAAAATACCGAGTTTGGATTGCAGGTTCAAAAGAACAAGTCTGCAGAAATCAGCCTTACATAAGAAACTGAATCAATTTTAGACAGAGCCCAACAGAAAAGGTCACAGCATGTTAAACACAGATAATTCTGGAAGTCCTTCTCCCATTCAGATTCTGCATTTTATGAAAACGCATTGTGGTACATTTGGCATTCTGGTCATAGGAAGAAAGAGCTATTTGTAAAAAGTTACATATGGTCATCTGAACTAATTGCTAAAACGACGCTACATTAATTGGATAATTAAAGATTGCGAACATGTGGCTATTGTATTCCTTGGGCATTATGCCAACAGTTTCTGTGGCTGGAAAAAGGCCTTTTAACAGGCTCTATTCTTTTTCATAAAAATAAATAAGCAACGAGAGTCTTAAATTCAGATTAGAAAAAGTTTGTATTTTTAAATTGAGTTTTAAAACACGTTTATGATTTCCACTGCGTTTATGTTTTAACACTTTTGAATGGTGGCAGCTTTGATTTTTTTAGCATCCATCTCACAAATTAATAGTATTGATTTTTGTTTTAGATTTATTGTTAGCATTTTGGAAAGTGTTCTGTAATTGTTGATACTTTGTAACATGAGACCTAGAGCTTCCTGGTTTATTTTGAAGAGGATGAGTGTTGGCACTCAGTTTGAAGAACTTTGTAATAGCAGTAAATTGTCTATGTGCTTTACCTTTACCTATCAAGGTTATTTGTCAGAAAAATTATGTTTGGGAAGTGGGATTTCTTTCAGTGGGTGACACACAAGCTGCACAAATCCCCGTGCCAACTAGTCACTTTTTTCTTTTTTTCTTTTTTTTTTTTTTTTTTTTTTTTTTTGTATGTGTGTGTTTGGGAGGTTTTGGTTATTACTCTGCTTGTTCTTAATTTGAAAGTAAAATCTGTGGTCTCAAAATGACCTTAAAGTGACTGACCCCTAAATCCAATCACTCCAGACTCCTTTGAAAATTGACAAATATGTCAAATTTACCTTTGACTATCAAAACATTTAAAAAGCATTTCATTTGCTAGAGGCAGTAATAATTCTTAAGTTAGTATTAATTGTTCCAGTGTGATTTGGTCTCACTGGTTTTTTGATACCCACACTGTGAGTTTATAGCAGTATAATTTTCTTCTCATTTTATTGTGAATTATCAATTTTGTAAGAGTAAAAAATTCTGGATGAACAATTTATTGATTGGTTTAGTCTGAGAAAAAGGTTCACAAATGGTCAATACTAGTCAAAAGGGTGTCAGAGGCATGAAAAAATAGATCCGTCGTTTTTATTAGTATGTTTTGTGACTTGCATATGTTTGCTATATTTTTACTTTTATATTATTTTCTTTAAATCAGTTGTAACAATTATTTTACTGACACGAATGCAAAATCACTGAGGTGGAAAAAATACAGGAATACTTTTTATCCAGGCAAATAGTCATAGTTAGACTTTTTATTCACTGGTTTCAACCATAAAGTTGTATCGTGCCTCCAAATTTTCCCTAAGTTCAGAAAAAAATTTTCATTAGAAGGCATTCTTATTTTCCCTGGATAGGGTTTTTTTTTTTCCCCTACAAAACTTTTGCAGCAAGGTGCATTGTACACCTGTGTCTGTGTCCATACCCAAACCAATAGGAGGGATATTCTCGTGTTTGTGTCAAAAACTGCAGCACCGCTTCCACTCCAACCACGGTATTATCTGCTTTATCATCACAGTTATAAAATAAATAACTAATGAAGATAAACCTTGTCCAGACAAAAGAATGAGAGGCAATTAGCTGAAAACACAAATTGCAACAGAAGAGGTCAAGGGAAGAAAAAGTACTTCTGTAGATGGAATTCCATCCAAACCTGGTTGGATGCTGCTCTCTGAGTACTGTAAGTTTGGAATGAGAGATGGAGTTGGATTATTTGTCTAAGCAGTGAGTGCAGCGTTAGAGAGCAGTTGACTGAGATAGAGAGTGTACTTTACTCTTTCCTAGGAAAACTATCAGGACATTTCAAGAAAGAAAAATATGCAAAGTGTGTTTATGGGTGTGTGTGAAGAACGGATGGCAGATGTAACGTACTTGGGGAAAAAAATTCAGATTTACTGAGATACTTAAACTTGATTAAAGTAAAAAAGCCCAAACAGTTGGCAAAAGGTAGCAATACCGAGTTCTGTGAAAGATCCCAAAATACTTCTTTGCAGGTGCCCTGAACAAAATGGGGCATTTCTAGTAAACCAGCAAGGACTGGTTGTGCTTTTGAGTGCATCTGTTACCAGAGACTCATTCATCACCATTTTGAATAACAGTTTATTGGTGATTTTCAGAGTGGGAGGAATAAGGAAGAAAAGTGAGGATTCCCTGTGATAACCATGGAAGTTGGTAGAAGCCTAGAAGGCAGGCAGAAATGGGTGCATGTTCCTGGTTTTTGACTAAGTTGTCTCTTGAGTTTCAGCACTGAAACGTGGTCTGAAATTTGTCTTGCCCTGCGGAAGCTCCATCTCTGAGCAATGTGTCCAGCACAGAGGCTGCTTGTGCACAGCAGCACATGGGTGTGATGTCCATTTTTAAAGTTTAAATATTTCACACATATTATTTGTTTGCCACTGCTTGAATGCAATTCAGCAACTGACCCAGCAAGGGGAGCTGTAGATTAGTGTGGACAGTTCTGTGGCTTCATGCACCAGAAATTCTCAAATAAGAGCATTTTCTTGAGGGCCTATCTATTTGACTAAATTTCTGAATTTTCACAGTAATTTCAAGGGAGGGTTCCATAAAATATTTGACTGCAGGTTGTGTGAGAGAGCTGTTTATTCTCTCTCAGCCCACCTCACCTCCTCCCCCCAAATTAAAATGTTTATAAAGCTGTGCTGGTTCTGCCTAATAATAAAACAGCATCAATATCTGTGTGTGTGATATCAGTTCATCTGGTCCTGGATAATCTGGTACAGGAGTCAATGAACTTAATGCAGTATTGGTAATCCAAAAGGGTTTGAGTTAAGTGTTTTTGACATGCAGAATCAAGAGTCAAGGGCAAAGCAGACTTTAAATATTCCTTCAGCACAGTCTGGTAGGGATGTAATTGAATACCTCAGGTAAAGCATCTTATCAGAACTAAAGCTGGTTAGTGTCTCATTGCCAAACAGGGAGGTGCTGTGTGTCTTCTGCACACGAGTGCTCTTTTGACATTGTTGGGAGTCCTTTGAGGTCTCAGTTCACCCTGGAAATTTTGCCAGGGATGCATTTGCACGTTATAGAATAAATTCTGCTTCACCCAAGTTGCTCCATGGCATGGTCCTTGCTGTAGTATTTTAGTAGTTAATCCCAAAGCAGCTGAAAGATTATGAGAAGTACAAACAGGAATCAGGAAAGGAATAAATATTGCATGTTTGTGTTGTTAATGTGATATAAATTTTTATAGTAAAATACCGAAATGTTTCCACTCAGGCTAGATTTATAGCTCATATGTTCCTTTAAGAGGCATATGGAGAGAATTTAGGGAAAAGACATGTATCAGGAGACTAAGCTGCCAGAAATTTTCTATCACAATCTATCTCTGGGGTTGCAAAGGATTGTGCAGAGGAAGAAGCCTGAGCATAAACAATGTGTTCAAATGTTTGTGAACAGACAAAGTTTCATGATTCTGATTTTTGCCATATTTTAGGAGCTGCATTATGGTTATTTTGATATTTGATATTTTTATTGAACAGCAGCTCCTACAGCATGCAGTTCGGAGTAATTCTTATTGCAAATAACGTGGGGAGTATCTTGATAAGGGAAAGGGGCTCAGGCACATCTTCAAATAGAAAGAGTTCAAAAGAGATACAGACATTTTATTTCCCATTTGTAATTTATTTTTGGGTTTATTACTAAGCATATTGAGAAATAAAGGCATTGTCATTTGGTCCTTCAGTTTGTGTTTTTTGCCTTTGTTGATGGTGATCCTTAAGACTTCAGGGTACATTTTGTTAAAGCAGAACTTTGCTGGGGTGTTACCTATTTTTTCCATCTATAAAATACTTCATTATTCTGGGGAGATGCAAAATAATTATGAACTTGAATCAAAATTTTGCTATTAGTTTGTGATGCACAGAACCCATTTGGATTTGTTTTAACTCCTCATTTAAATATGAAATGTAAGAATGGATAGATAGGGAGAGGATTTTGATATCACATTGACCTAAATCTATGTGAATTGTCAGGGTTACTGTTAAAATTTAAAATGTCATGCTAGACCGGGAACCAACTTGTTTTCATAGGAATGATAACTGTGCTCCTCAACATGTGAGTTGTGTTTAACGGTGGAGCCTCTGGAGTGCTGTTGGGTCTGTGGAGACATCGGTTTGTGAGACAAATTTATCCACAAAAATGTGAGGAAATAAGGTTTTTGTTGTTTATCTCTTTCAGTGCTTTCCTGCTTTTTATTTATGTATGCTAAATTTTTAAAAGATACATGTTTCATACCTTAAAGGAAGAAAAGCTACTTGTAGCAAGAGCTGTATTTCACAGTAGCGTAGTAGTATATGGTATTGTAGTAGTAGATACTATATTAAAAATAATATCCTTAACATCTAGTATTCACAGAAAACATGGTAGATGTGTTTTAGAAATAAATATGCTCAGGTTACCAGATTGATTCCTGAGGATGGAATAATTCTGTAGAAGCATTTATTGCAGAGCTCACCCAGACTGCATCACTTACAGGAGTCTGGCAAGATGGAAGAAATACAACTCTCAAATGAACAAATCTCAAGCCAGTAATAGTCACCTTTTTCATTTGCCTTTCCATTCATAATTGATTCTAAACTTATGCGAATCTTTCAAAATAACTGTCTTATTGATTGGAAACAAGCTATAAAATGTCATTATTAGAGTAATTCACTTTTTCTCTCTTATTACTGTAAACAGACACTGATCAGGTAAAATGCTGTTTTTTCTTTTCTTATATTGTGTGATTTGTACCATTATGCATGGCAAACAGTATAAGGAAAATGTCACAGATAGAGAAGGGCATTTATCATGGGTGGTATCTTGTGTTTATACTGTGCAGGATTAAGGATTTTATACCTATGCAAAAGGCACGGTGCTTCTTGGTCTATGCTGTGTTACAAAACTTCTGCCAAAGCCTTTCTTATATAAGTGTAAAATGTTCTAAAACATGGGAACTCACTGCTGTCAGGAGCCACTCAAATCATTAAGCTTCTGCCTTATATGTACATTTACATGCGTTATCTCATATAAGATACAATTCCTAGAAATTGCTATTTCCAAAAGATTTGAATCAATTTTTACAGGTGGGTGGTGCACACGCACTGCTAATAAATGTATACCTGAAGAAGTGTTAAAGCAGCTTCCATTTTTCACTCCTTTGGTAATTAAGGATCCATCCATTTTCAGCACTTCAGCCTTTATACACTCGGAGAGGAGTTCTTTGATATGGCTCTGAATGATGGATGTTCACAATGAGGAGACCTAAAGAAGTTTGTGCTCTATATCACTGTAGGAATGAAACCAGTAAATTTAGAAGACAGACTAAGAAAGCTTGTATTTGTTGGCAAACTGTTACCCTGACTAAATCATTGCTGTGGTTCGTGTGTAGGTGTATCTGAAAATTCCCAGAGGTAATATTGAAGAATTATTAAAAGGGTCATTTTTCAATAAATTACCCAACGCTGTTGTGCACATTCCTGGCAAACTGTGGAGATGCTTGAATTCCTTTGGCTATATCCATGTTTGGAAAGGACTCAGAAAACGTGGTATGCTGCCTGCAGTAAGCCAAATGAGAAATGGTTTCCCGGGAGGTAGCAACAGTTGTTGTCTTTACAGTGAATTTCTGTTGATTTTTTTTGTCATGAGATTTGCCACTTCTAACTTTTTAGCAGGTACATTTATTCTCAGTTTCTAGCACTAAGGACTCTTCAATGGCAAGGAGATTTGGAGCAGTAAAAGTTGCTGGCTTATACACTTCCCTCTGTAAACTGTGTGGGTGTGAAGAACAGTGTCCTATCTCTTCACTTATTTGCAAACCTGTTGTTTTTATTCTCCCCACTTAAATTTCGATAGTAACTGGTGGGGCCCCCTAGTTCTCTTGCACTTGGCTCCTATTGCACCATTGCCAGTATTGGAACTGCTTTTTATTAAAGATATTCTTCATGGAATCAACTGGGGAAGCCAAATAAAAAAAATAAATTGAAAATATAAACTGAAAGCAAATAGTGGAGAATTTTCAGTGTTAGTTATTGATTCCCTTGATTGTGAGCACGCAGGAACGCTGACACTCAGTGTACCTAATTGTGATTTTATTGACTATCATTTCTGCCTTGTTTACACTGCCAGGGTTTGTTGGTCACTGTGACTGATGGTTTTCACTCATTCCAAGTCTTGCAGCTCTGACCAAATCATCCTTTGTTCTTTTTGTTTGGTTTTTTTTTTTGATACAACATCCCTGCCTGTTCAAATTTTCTGCGTACCACGACCATAGATGACTGCTAGAGACATAAGTACTGATAATTTTAGTGTTTTCTCAGTTTATGCTCCTTATTTTTGGTTTATAGGTAAAATGTGAACTATTTTTCATACTTTGCCAGATCCAATGACCTGTGTAATGAGCAGCTACTCATTACTCACTTAATTTATAAATATCTCCCACCACCAGACCAAGGTACCAAATCTAGGCACTGTGCTTAGCCTGTCAGTGGGGCTGGACTTCTGTAGAGATTTTAATCTGTGAAGAAAGAGGGAAGAGGCATGGGAACAGGAGCATTACCAGTTTTCAGACAAGGTATCATGTGGGGAGATGTGGATGAGTGGGAGTCAGTGTGGGTATCCCCCTGCCTCAAGAGCCCTGCCTCTTGCTGGGGCTCCTCTCCTGGAGGAGATGGAGGAAATGTTTTGTCTCAGCACTTGCAGAGGTGGAAAAGACACATCAAATAGTACAGTTCTTTATGATTTTCTCTTTGTTTCCAGTGCAGTTTGGGGTACTTCCCTGACCCAGGGGTATTCAGTGTCTCCCTTCTTCCCCAAATAGATCCTGACAGAATAACATGATGGGAGAGATGTCTATCTTCACCCTTCTACGTGAGAAGAAAAATCTATTATATGAAAACGTATTTTCTAAGTTCATTCGCTACCCACAAATCCTGCTGTACAGGAATTAGAAATCTTGGCCTGTATCATTCCTTCTTTAATCTAGTTATACTGTAACAAAAAAACCCCAACCAAACAATAAAAGGAGTGGGGAGCAGTTTACCTTTTAAATAACACAAGCACCATGAGTAAAAAATATTCATGTTTCTCCTCTGGCAATTTTAATCTTCACATTTTTCTGGTGTATTGTATGGAGAGATGTCATTAAGAATTTTATGGTAATGATTACGTTGGCCTTGCAGACTATTTTTTACTAGCTTTTTTTACTGTCACATTTGCTACATAAGCTTAATTTTATGTTATTGCAATGATGTTCTGTGGTGTGTTCAAATAATCGATAGCAGTACAAGGGTTGTTCCATTGGGATCACATTATATGAGTTTATAATATACAATATATGCTTTGATGTATACATGTAGTGTTTGCTGTTTTTCCCCCTCTCCTTAAATACAGAAATTTCTAGTTGTGTTTATTCCCCTCGTCAGCATACTTTATCATATCAAAGCCTTTACAGACAGTGTAGAACTACTGAGTTATGTTTGGGTCATGTTTTGCAGTGTGCCCTTTAATACTGTAGCTTTAGAAATGCAATTTTCAGCCTCTGCTTATTAGAATATGATAAAGTATTCCTGGTCTATGTCCAGCTCCACTAATCTCCAGACTACACTTCATGAATTAGGCATGAAGATTTTAGTCAATGTGCTTTCAAAGACCAATGTTTAGGGAATCATGGATTTTCTACAAGCTGAGGGAGAAATCTATAATAGGAAGAACTGATTTTCAAACATCATATTCTGTAGAAAAAAATGACCAGTTCTGGCTTGGAAACCAGAAACATTTCCTTTTAGAATACTCAAGAACTGGTTAAAAATGTATCGTAGGTTTTAACTTATAAAAGGAGTAGCTTTTTAAAATGCACTGTAAGTGCTGTGTAGTGTATAGAGGCTCATACATATTAGAAACCACATAGACACCTCCTGAATTGTGGGTTTAAAAACAAGCCACGCCAAAGTTGACTCGGTTTAGTGGTGTTAACCTAAACTCACCAATGGACACTCCTCTCTTTTATCTGTTCCCACACAGCAGACCCTGGTGAGGTCTGGCCAAGGGGGGAAAGTAAAGGTGGTGTAAACTGGAAGATACAAACAGAATTTAAATTCTGTCCTGCTGCTTTAGCTTTAGCTGAAGGCTAGGTCCAAATTAAGCAAAATCATACAGAAAAATACACAAATATGTGTTCATAATGCCACCCAGTCTGACCCCCAGGTACCCACTTGTGACCTTAATTATTCTTTTGTTTCTGGGTAAGACTCATCGTCTTGATTTTTGTGGAATATAGGCTCAAAGTTGATTCATGAGCTCATCATCTTGAGGAAGACCTGCAAGCAATCCATCAGACTTGAGAGAACTATAAACAACCTTCACCTCACTAGGAAATGTCACCTGCTGGTACATGTAGAGCTTAACCTTAATAATGATTTTTGGGTTTTGAGAGAAAGGAGGGTAGCCAGGCAGTGTTAGTTCGATCACAGTCACTTTTTAAATGTAAAAACTGATGTAACTGTGTAAGTCAAACTCTGCAGTGTTTCTGTAGTTCTGTCCTAGACTAAACAGTGCAAGCCTTGGCTTAGGAAGCTGCACAGAGCCCTGTTAGACAGTCCTAGAGTGGATGCATTTCTCGCAAAATGAGTAGTTAAGGAGTAAATGGGAAGGTAGCCTTTAAATTTTTTGGCATTTTTCTATACTAATGATTGTTGATAGCGTATAGCACTTTGTAGTTCCTGCTGCAATTACACTAAGAATTAATACACTGCAATGTTTAGTCACTGAGGAATTAAAGGACAGTTGTAACTTGTCTGGATGCAAATGGGAACCTTTCTGCCTGAAGGAGACAGCAGGGTGTAATGAATCCCATCACCCCTGTGCCCCCCCAGACGCGTGTGAGGTGGAGGGAGGAGGGTCTGTCTGTGTGTTCATGAGTGTTTTTAATAGTCCTTTCTCCATCTCTCTTCTACAGCCATTCTACCAAACCTGGTATTTTCCCCACTTTTGGCAGATCATAAATAACATGAGATGCTGGCTCTTGATAAGGGAAAGTGTATTTGGTTAAATATTTGTTGTGTTTTTTGGAAGGGAAGACAACATTTGTTGTGTTTTTCCATCCTGTGAGACACGTGTGTAAATGCACGTCTGTATGCACACATCCAGGTATCTACTACCCTTGCGATATGCTTATTTAGGAAAAAAAAAAGGCTAAATGCTGGATTTTATGTTGTTCTTTTCTAAAATATTCAGTACATTTTCTCTTGTAAAAATTATGCTTAACCAAACATTATGTAGTTGAGAGAAATCACAGGAAATATAGAAATCTGTCTCAGATTTGCAGACTATTTGCTACACTGGTAATTACTTAGATGGGAGTGATAGCATCAGACAAGAGCTCAGTGTTCTTTTTCAGTACTATTACAGTGCTTCTAAAAGGAAAATGAGACCTACAGCTGGATATAAATTGTGCCAAACATTGAATACCAACCTGCGTCCTTCTGTATTCCCTATAAAGTCAAGGAGAGCCATAAGCAGGGCAGTGGTGTTAGTTCTGGCTCGTGATTGTCAGAAATGTGGTAGAAAGCTGCCAGCAATCCAGAGGCCGTGGAGATGTCTCTCTG
Source organism: Gymnorhina tibicen (assembly GCA_013399875.1). Taxonomy (NCBI): domain Eukaryota; kingdom Metazoa; phylum Chordata; class Aves; order Passeriformes; family Artamidae; genus Gymnorhina; species Gymnorhina tibicen. The sequence continues at coordinate 3,936,397 of VXAZ01005267.1, read as the reverse complement.
TAGGTTGCAGATGTGATGGTCAGTGCTGGCCACGGGCTCTTTGGCAGTGAAGCATCCGCGTGGAACAAGGTGTCTGGAAAACATTTCCTGTTGGTAGAACAAGTTGCTTTGCATCCTGCCTGCATGAATGCCCTGCCTGAATCAGAAACCAAATCCATCCTCGTGTTCTACCATTTCCCTGCGCTCGCTGCCAGGAATCAGCCAGTCCAAAGGTTGTAGTAAAGGCCCTTCCTTGACATCTGTGTAACCAGGGAAAAGTGGAGCAATAAATAGAAATCCTCAATTAATTACACAGACTTCATAATGCAGAAGTGTGTGATGGTTCAATATAAAGTGAAGGGATGTATTAATACACTGATAAGAACAGAACAAAATAATTATGATGAAAGTTGCAAACTGAAGTAGTGGCCAGCACCAGTTCTGTGGAACAAAAGATTGAGGTAGGCGTAGAATCATGGTTTCATTAACTGATGGTTTAAATTACTTTCTCTTTGGAAAAGTAGAGACAGGTGAGATTAATACTATGAGTTTTAGACTATGCAGATCTCAGCTCTTGAGTACGCTGCTGGGTTAAATTGTCCTGCTGTGCTTTGCTATGTCATTCAGTTGTTTTGCTAGAAAAAACATCCCATGTTTCACATTGCTAGATAAATTTGCAGCATCAGCCAAACACAGGTTCAGACAGAGGGAGCTGGTTAGGAGGCTCTCTTTCAGACACTGCAAAATTTAGAATTTCAGTTTTACATTCTACCAGGAAAGTTGGTGCTGTTTTGTAAAACTTGCTATTAACTTGATAACCCCTTTCTAAAACTTGCACAAATAACATGTTAGCATAGGTGTAAGGGTTATGAGGGTCTATTTGATAGTTCCTTCAGTTACAATAAAAGCCTCAGAAAATAGTTATCTGCTAGTCTTTGCCGTTCTTACGGTGCTTTTGGTGTGCTTTTGAAAATAGACAGAACAGATATACCTAAATTATTAGGTATTATGTTATGAAATAAATGGTTCAGGCAGTTGGAGCTACAGAGAAGCATCTCATGATTTTCAAAACAAAATTCAAGTAGCCCAGGAAGGTCACTTCACTGCACATGTGCTTTTGAAAATACAGGTAGGCCCATGGCTTCCCTTTCAGGTTTCTAAAATCCTTTGAAAATACACTCAGTGATGCCTAAAACTTAGGTCTCTTAAGAGTCTAATTCTTAATTTAAAAATTAAGTTCCTAAATCTTGTCAAATTTCAGTGGTATGTACACTTCCAACTGCCTCAGTCACATGGTGAAAATGAGATGTGTGGTTTGAAGTGCCACACTTTCCTAACAGCACTTTCTTAGCCTGGGCTCACACCTGCCCTGGGGGGAATGGCAGAGCGAGAACAGGGACTCCCTGTTCCAGGTTTCCAAAAACTGAAATATCATTTATTCAGCTAAACTGTGCACACAGTTCACCTGCCTGATGTCGAGACCCGATTCATGCAGATGGAACTGGAGTAAATGTTCTTGGCTGAGGCTGTTCTGACAGGCTGCTTTGGATGATGCACTGTGTGCGTTGAGGTTCCTCATTGAGTTCTGCTATGTGGTCTTCAATGATTACCTGAACTTTCTCCATGTGACATTTTTAGCCCTTCAAGGGTCATTGTTTCCTATCCATTTTTAAACCTTTTTGGGCACACTATAGAGGCTGTTAATAAAACTGCATTTTTCAATGGGTTTATGGGGATTAGAATCTCCAATTGCTCTCATTTTTCTCTCTATATTACAGGAAGTTTCTGTGGTATATGGTTGGCAAATGTTGACATTGTATTGTTTTTTCCTGCATTTGTGGGCAATAATGGATTGAAGAGCATCTTATGGGTTTTTATTTTGCCAAAATCCATACTGGTTAGTCATATGCCTATAATTCACATTTTTCTATCTATCATTAGAGCTCCTGCTGATGATTAATGAACTGAAAGTTCTAGGACTGAGTCTTGAAGGGTTTTTAATCTAGAAATCCTTATGAAAGGACAAATAATAAATTGCTTAATAACATTTATATTTATACCCAATATTTAATGTACTCACCTGTTTTCTGACTAAAGTGGGATAGTAATTGTGAGACTACAGGAAGAATATAGAGGGAAGTGGGAGCTGGTCGCTGTTTGGCCATAAGTCCTGGGTGTTTGGAGACAGTGACCTAGTCCCAGTGCTCCCATGGTTAAATATTTGCAGCAGCAGTTGAGCATCCCATCCTTACTTTTAAAGGAAGGGGTTCAGAATACCTGTAGATCAAGGTTTTAATTTTATCATTATTACGAAATTTATCATTAAACAATACCTGAATTGTCATACATATTTTTACTTTGTTTTCCATGTGGTCCTATTGGCTGTTACAGAAGCTTTATTTTTATCCTCCCCTTATTCTTAATAGTTCCTGGATAAGCCTTAGATTCCTGCACCCTGCTGTAGTGCTGCAATGATAGGCTGCTTTCAGGATTTTGGCCAAAACCAGCACATCTTAGGCTAGGTCTGGAACCAACGTGAAATGACTTTTTTACACCAGCATTTTGTTTGGGTTGTTTTTTTTTTTAATTTAAATTAATTGTTTTCTTTGGCATGAAAATACAAAACGACCGTCAAACAACAGCCAAGTACAGTTCAGTGGAAGAAGAAGCTGAGGCAAGCAAATTTGTGACAGAAAGAATATTGAAATAGGATTGGCAACCCTGATTTTCCCTTATGGCAATTATTCAAATTGTTTTCAGAATCCACCTTAATTACAGAATCTGTTCTTAAATTTATCTTTTAAAACTCTTATGTACAGCAATGTAAAGGAGTGATCTCATACCCAAAACCATTTTTTGGGAGTTAATTCTTTGCTTAGCAGGTACATGCAAATCTTGGCTCTGAAATAATCACTGTAGTTAATACTGTTTGCCAAACTAATAACATGCTTATCGTCTGGTCAGATCCTTTATAACGTGGAAATTATGCTCCAGTTAACATTATGTACTGATTACATAATGGACAATATTTTTCTCTTAGGACAATATTTTTCTCTTAAATTTAATCTAACTACAATGCTTATGTAGATGTATTTATATGATACTGAATTTTACCTTTTTATCTCTGCTGGGTGCTGTTGATCACAATTATCTTGGATCGCCACTCAAGAAACTCTACTCTGCTTCCAATTCTATTTATTTTAGGACTTTATCCTAAAGGAGCAAAGATTGTTAGGTTTTAAAGGACCTGCACACTCACACTTTCCCATCCCTCCACAGGCACAGAGCTGTGAAGTAGCAGCTGGCATTGTAGGAGAGGAAATTGAAAATACAGTGTAAAAGGTCACCATTTTGAAAGTGAAATATTTTGAATTATATATAGAGATGTTTTATTTTTGTTTATATGTTCCCTGAATTTAGTGGTATTAGAATTAACTGGTTGTGTAGGAGCTCTTTTTTGTCCTGTCTGTCCCTCACAAAGACTCCAGCTCCGCATTATCACAAGAAAAACTTCCTTCTTTTTTAAAGCAGGTATTTTGTGTCATCAATCCTGTTTGATTCAGTCCTACAGAAGTTTGATCAAGCTACATATCCTCTCACTAGGATCAATTTTAACCACGAAGTATGGATTGAAATATCTGTGTGTGTCAATTTGACAAAGAGAACAGAGGAGATATCTTTACTGGAATTGTATTGCACTTGACAGATTCCTCCCCCCACCTGCAGGTATTGACAGAGCATGGGGGGGATCATGAATTGCTTCAGCTACAGCCTGGCTTGGCTGTAGCATTACTGGTGTGTGTGAGTGTCATCTTCTCCCATGGAACGGTGGGAATATACACTTTAATTTTGTGTTTCTTATTTGGAAAACGTGCATTTTAAGAGGCAGTGGAAACTGCTGGAGGCAGATCGCCATCCCTCTCTGCTAAGACATGAGATGAAATGTTTGGGTTTGTTTTTTTTTTTTTTTTTTTCTCCTCTTAGTTGCAGTTTAGAATCACAGCATGTGCTGAGTTGGAAGGGACCCACAAGGGTCATCGAGTCCAACTCCTGGTCCTGCACGGGACACCCCAGCAATTCCACCCTGTGCCTGAGACCACTGTCCAAATGCTCCTGGAGCTCTGTCAGGCTGGTGCTGTGACCACTGCCCTGGGGAGCCTTTGCCAGTGCCCAGCCACCCTCTGGGGGAAGAACCTTTTCCTAATGTCCAACCTAATCCTCCCCTGACACTTCAGGCCATTCCCTTGGGTCTTGTCACTGTCACCATAGAACAGAGATCAGTGTCTGCCTCTCCTCTTTCCCTCACAAAGATGTTTCTTTGCAATGAGGTCTCCCCTCAGTCTCCTCTTCTCCAGGCTGAACAGACCAAGTGCCCTCAGGTGCTCCTCAAACAGCTTTCCCTCAAGGCCCTTCACCATCTTTGTCGCCCTCCAGAAGCATGAGGTGAAGCAAAAAAGAACACGGGATTCCAAAATTGGAGACTGGGGGCCTCATTTGTATATAGTTTTCCTGCAGAGTTCTATTTTAGCTAGCAGATAAAAGGGAGAAAATTGGAGAAAATAAGGTGTTCCCTCAGGGAGAGCGCATGAAGAAAAACATGGCTTGGAAGATTCCTGACACTTCTGTTTAATTATCTGTTAGTCCACTGTGCTTAAGGACCAAGGGGTATGGTTCTGATGTCCTCTTTGGTATGGAACATTAGGACTCTCTTTTGCCTGTGTAGGAACCCATCCCTCAAAATTACAATCTACTTTTAAGATTATTCTTACTTAAAGGAAAATTACTTTAGTTACAATATATTGGCTTACTAGTCCAGTTTTATCTATAAATCTGATTTCAGCAATACAATATCCAGTCATCTTTATTAAGGCTTTATTCTGTAAATTAAGTTCTTTTTCTGTTGTGGGCTTTATAATAACAGTACATGACCTGCACTGACAACAGCTTACTAAAACATAGGCTAAATGTATCTTAAAGCTCAGATGCAAAGCACACAAGCATATTTCATCTTGCAGATAAACAAAGATGATTTAACGCGTGCCAAAACTGAGTTTTCCTGTGGTTCATTTGTATCTAGATCCTGAAACTGTGAATATGCATTTCAGCCTCTCTATGTACCAACAGGGCTAAAGCAATGACACACAATCAACATCACACTAAAATCAACATCTAGGAGGCTGAATTATCGAATGCTGTACAGTTGCTGTGCTTCTATCACAACAGCAGATATGACTTGTGAGTTTGAACCTATTTTATATTTTAGTATTTTTACCCCAAAAGCATGAGATGCGCTATTTCATTCTTGACTGTGTGTGGTAATCACAAAAGTCACAAGGCTCCAGCTCTGTGAGTGTGGCAGCACAATTAGCAAATGACTCCTGGCAAATGGGCGATTTCTCTTCATGGACAAAAATGATCTGCAATATTTTCAGCCCAGAAATAAGTAAGAATGCAGTTTGTGGTATCAAGTTATATAGCAAAGACAAGTGAAACAGTATTGTGAAAGTTTCCTAAGCAGTGGCTATGCTGAAAATACTGACAGAACTAAGCAAACAAGATGTCACCCTAATTACTGATAAGCAAAGGGATATTTTCCACTGTTTCCTCCTTTTTTTCTTTTTTTTTAATGCGGGATGCTATTGTTGTAGTTCAGAAAGCCCTGGGCAGCTTAGAAATCAGGCAAAAAATCAATAGCCCACTTGTTGAAGATAAGTGAATTAGCTTGTGTTGAATGTAACTGAGTACCTGAACACTCCAGTGAGCAGCCTTTGTTTTGTGAGAAAGGAGATTTGTGAGGTTTCTCTTCTGAGGGCTGTGGTGGTGCACATCTCAGATTAATCACCCCGAGTAAGAGGAAGCTGACCACTTACATAGAGAAATAATTTGTGAATTTTTGTTCTTTCTGTCTTGTTCCTGTTTACCATGCTGAGCAGATTTCCACATGTTTCAAAAAAGGTGATGAATCTCATAGAAGATTTTTAGTGAACAATAACAAAGGGGACCAGAGTAAGTAGTGTATTACACAGCAATTTGCCATGGGCCAAATTCAGAATTTCTTTCCTGCTCTTTGTAGGCTCAGGTTCTCTTTCCTTTCGCATCTGTTACATCTCTGGGACTCTCCTCTCACGTGTCTGTGTACTGCGGGAAGGAATGCTTTTGTCCAGTGTGGTCAGCGTTTGGAACACAGGCCATCCTAATTCCCATATCCAGAGAGAGCAGCCCCCTTTCTGCTCCTGACTCGCAGGATGTGCCGTGCCTGGGTGCTCTGCCCTCATGACAGCCCGAGAAACAGCTCTGAGCTCTTCCTGCTTTGCCACTGACCTCGGTGTTCATTGTACCTGTCACTAAGATGATGTTGTCCCAGCCCAGCTGCTTCTGAGCCTCTGGTCTGTCTCCAGAAGTGGGAGGGAAATGCAGAGAGGTTTTTACCCCAGCTTTACAACTTCCTGATCCTTCCGTGAGTTGCCAGCTCAGTGTTAACAAGGCAGAGTGGGAGGATTCCTTGAAGTGGTCCCTGGACACTGACAGTCCTGGAGGCTGTATAGCAGCAGGGAATGGCCTCACCTCTTGTTGACAACTCATAATTTCTTTCTGGGTAATCAATTAGGGAGATCTGAGGCAGCTACATGGGATGTTGTCCTGTGAGGTGCAGCCACAGTGCTGAGGAGGAGACCCAGCCAGTCAGACCTGGCGCTGGCCACAGTGTTCCCATCTCACCCTGTTCTCTCTGAGCTGGTCAAAATCATCCTGGCTTAACTTCACAGAGTTAACAGCAGAATTGTCACCTGGACACTTTAAACACAGGGTTAGAGGTGTTTCGCTCTCACACCAGTTGGCTTTCATTCGTTATTTATGTTATGTATTTGGTGTCAATCTCATGAGCTTTTAAGACAACCCTTGTGGCTTTTAGCTGCAGGGGTGGCGTGGCAGATACACCAGTTCTGGCAGCTGGTTATTTGTTAAAGCAGTTACCTGCTGCGTTTTGCAGTGGTTGTTCTACCTCATCCAAACAGCCTGAAAGGCCCCAGCTTTTTTCTACCTATGCACACAACCATGTAAGCAGAAGGTTCAGTGCCCAAACATTGATGAACCTCCTCTTTTCAGGCCTGTGTTGGCAGGTCTGGCAGCACTGGTGATATATCACCTTGGCTCATTTCCCTCAGTCAGTCAGGCCATCAGGGCTGGGAAGCAAAACTTTTAAATCTTGTCTGTGCTGGCTTGTT
>VXAZ01005267.1:3886695-3924195 GCA_013399875.1 Gymnorhina tibicen | reverse complement strand
TAAGCACTGTCAGTATCAAAGGAACTGCTGAAAAAAAAGATCAGTGGATTTTTTTTTTTTTTTGCTATGACCAGTGGATTTGCAAAAGTGCTTTATAAGCTGCTATTTCTTTGATAGTGCTTTGAATTTGCTTGTTAACATTCAGCCAGAAGTTTTACAATAACAACAATAATCATAATTAACAGTAGTAATTGCTCCTTGACCACTGAATGACAATGCATCTACGTTGTCATATTTAACCTCTGAAGGGAAGAGAAAAGGGTCTTTCACTTGGAGCATCTTCATGGGGACACTTCATAAAGTCCTGCTGCTTTGGATAGAAATATTCGTGTTACACCATCTGTTTATCTGTCTCTTTTAACACTCAGGTATACTTACATGGGGAACGTTCAGAATTTGTGTCAGGTACTGTTCTGTCAAGAAGGTAATTCATTGTTTTGTGTAGTGGTTAAATTAGAGGTGTTCCAGTGATAACTAACGAGAATCTACCTAGAAACTGCATATGTTGGGTAATGTCAATAATTATAAGAACACGTTTGAGCAGGACTGTTTCCTGTTTTTCTAGGTGCCTTTCCCCAAGATTGTATTTTTGCATTTTAAACCAGAATTTTAAGAAATAGTTTGGGATTATTTATTAATGAGAAAGGTTATTCAGTACTGGCTATGTTTTATTTCATTTGGATTTTTTTCAAATATGCTTTTGTAGCAGCAAACAGTACATTTCAAGAGAAAAGAAGTGAGACTTCTGTAGGAATCGTTGAACTGGATTATGCTTGTAGATCGAAACAGTTTCTGCCTGAAATATTTTCAAACACAAAATTAGCTGCTGTAAAAAATAACATATGATTTGTTGCATATCACTTTTAGAAGAGTAAAATCTCTTTTTAAGAGAATTTCAGGCTAGAAATGGCCCAGGAGTAAACTATATTTAATTCTTGGAATATGAGGTGGCAGGGGAGAGAGAGAAAGACTGTTCCAAGTATATTGAAATTGAAGCAGCTAATGGGGTATTATTAGAAGTAAAAATGCTTTGTGGATGTCTAGAATTTATGTTCAGATCTGTATCTAAAAATCACTCCTATAATCTTTGGAATCATTGAGTAACCTCTTGGTTTCTTACTGCTATCTTCTTACTTGCTGGCATTCACAGGCTATTGAAAAGAAACCACAGAGTTACAAGAAAATGAGCACTGTATGTTCAGGGAAAACACTTGAGCTTTACCACTTGGGAAGGAAATTAAGTGGTTAGTGATTTGCATAATGTGGGCAGCACCTTCTACAACATCCTTTATCAGAACCAAAATGACTAATGTCAGACCACAGAGTCCTTTTGAAACCGTGGGGCTGTTTCATGTTCTCTCTGAACCTCTACATACTGCACGGTACCACTGTGTCCTGTTACAAGTTTTCATTTTGCACAATGTAGACCTTTTTAATATTTATCAGCATGCTGCCTCTAACTTGATACATTTGTACTGCACAGAAATTGATTTTCAAGAAATGTGTTTTGGATTTTTCGCACGCTTATGGGGTTTGAGAAATGCATATTTGCATAGAAATAATCTTTAGTGAGGTAAATTTTAAAGTATGTCAAATTTATAAATATCACTACTGTAAAGACATATTTTTAGAAATAGATTTCTGGCACAGTTTATTTCAATTCCATTTTTCACATTTGTGTCACCAGTATAGCTTTGGCTTGGTATTTTCTAATGCATTTGTTTTCGGCATTCATGTTTTAGAGATTAAACTTTTCCGTTGTCTTTCTCAGGCAACACAGCCTGAAAATGAAACGAAGCAAGTGAGGTGCTTTGTTTAAAAAACATCCATTTGGTTTGAGACATGTGGCCAGTAAAACTTGCCTCCCTCCTTTTTCTTCTTTCAATTCCAAGCAGAACCACATTACTTGATTTTTCTGCTTTGTCCCTTTACTGAAAAAGGAAGTTCTCTATTTTTGAACCTCCCATACATCTCTAAGGCACCTTAAGTTTCCTGTGGCTGTTCCATTTCAGAGCAACTGCTGTGGCTCTGCTGTTACCTTATGCCATTGAAAAAATACAGATGCCTCATGCACAATCATAAACAAGTGATAAATTGAATTTGTTTGTTGGTAGAGAGTCCAGAGTTGTATCTAAACAAGAACAATATATGCTTTAAGCACACATAGTAATGTGTATGTATGGGACAGCAGTCTGTGCTCTAAACTCTTCAGGTTGGGATCGCATTGCCACAGCACTGAAAGGATTTTGCAAATTTTTCCTCCAGCTCCAGATTTCCATCCTAGAAATGGGCTTTGTGTTCACGAAGGAAACCATCGAGGAAGGAAAGTGCCTTGCATCCCCCCAGTTTTTGAGGGTCCTCTGCAGTAAGGCAACACTATTGTGCTTATCTGTTTGGTGTCAGGGGACATGTAACTCATTTTTCCTATTGCCTGAAGTAAGGAATTAGGCTCAAGAAGTAATAAACAAGCCTGGTTTCTGTGGAGTTGAATGGAAAGATACACTTATCCCAGAAATAAATTTCAGGTAAGGCCTCAAAACAGTCCGTAGGCTTGTTGATGTAACAGCTTGACTTGGTTTTGAGTAGATGTGTTCCAGGGAAAAGCCCAGCTCCGAGGTCTGGCTGCAAGTTATTGCAGTGTTTTTAAATTTTGCTGTAAGTATCGTTATACCACCTACATTTTTTAGTGTCTGCAGAGTAAACACATTTAATTGTGGTACCTTGACAGAATTTCTGCAGCTGCTTCCTCTTCCAAATACCGTGCCTAATCTTTGTATATACATAACACGGGCAGAATGACTTGAGGCCAGTTTTCCACTCCCTCTGGAAATGAGCCACTGGTGTAGAATTCATGAGGCTCCTGCTAATCAAATGTCTCTGTGTACCGGCAAAAGTTTTGCTGCATTCACTGGTGTAAGTTTCTATGTGCATTTTCAGGTGCTGCTCTTCTTCTCGTGTCCTAAAAAGCGGCCTAACATCAGGGAAGGTGCTTGGTTTTGCCCAGGGCAATCTCACCATAAAAAGCCAAGGTACCACAGAGGGGCATTTCTCAGTGGGAGAGTCATTTAGCTTTGGACTTGTTCTTCTTCACTGGTCAAATGCGTTGGCCCTTAAGGAATGGTATATGTGGCCTTTGAGTTTGTAGAAGCATGTTACTTGAGAAAAAAAATCTACATTTTCTATTTGCACATATGAATATTATAAATACAATATGATATCCTGTTCCCTTGTTTATGTATTTTAGAAGATTAAAGTACTCAAAGATTAGGTTTTTTAATATGTGGAAAAAGGAGGCAGAAGGAGGTCAGGGCATCAAGGTTGAGTGTGGCTGTGTTTAGGAACGAATGCTCCGTGTCACACATGGGACGAATTTCTCTATGCTGGCTTGCTCTTTAAAAAGATGGTAACATCCACTATGAAATATTGCTGCTGTCCCGATTAAAAATAAACCAAAACAAAATACAGTACAATACTCAATGTATTTTTATTTTTCATTGGACTTCATCAAAAGTGAGAAGAATTTAGGAAATCCATTGTAAAATGGTCAAGGTGAAGGAACTTTTCTGTGAAATTCTCTTTGACTGGTTGAAATAGCTTAAACACTATTGACCATTCTCCCACCAGCTCAGTGATGTGTGGCATTTTGAATCATCCATTTTCTATGAAGACTACCTGGGGTTAGCATATCATTACTTGATAACAGAGTTTCAATTCTAACCCACTGGCAGCGCTGAGCTTTAAGCTGGATACACTTACTTGCAGGCTCATCCAACCCTACATAATTGTCTGTACATTTATTTTATTGTCAACTCAGAAACAAGCTGAAGAAACTAACTGTTTGCTTTAGAACGCATTAACTTCTTTATCACATTAATACTGACTCATATCTTATTTCCCAGTTGCAGTAACAAAACCATTCAACTATTTCCCTCACAGGACAATATCTTTAATAGCTTCTGTGTGTTTCCTATTTTTGGCTGTTTCTGTATAAACAGACTAATCTAATAGCATACTGAACCATCTATACTTGGCAGAAATTCAGCAACTCACTCATTTCTATGGCAAGCTGGGATGCCAAGGGAAAAAAAATCCTCACTTTTATTGCACTAAGATCTTTCTTAAAGTTGTCTTTTATAAGTGTAATATGGCTATCCCTTGGGTTACTGCAGCACCTTGACTGAAGAAACCTCCACTTTTATTGCAGTACAGGATAACCCAAACAGGAGGGCATTATTCCCGTCACAATGTCCACAGGAATTCATTTACCTAATGTATTCAGTCTCTCTCATGTGCACTGCTTTAAATGGTGGTAAAGCACACGCTTTAAAATATTGTTGAGAGCCAGTTGGGAAGGCTGGAGAGACAATCTGGAAGTCACTGGAAAATGCTTTTATGTAGTCATCTTGCTTGGGCTATTCAGCCATCTGTGGCAAATTAAATTTTGTTGTCCCTCCATGGTGATCAGAAGCTGTGCTCTGAAGCCACTCAAGACACGTCCCCGGTCCATTTTGTGGCTCTGATCCCAGTGTACCCCCATGGCTCCCATGGATAAATTGGTGAAATCCATGGTTCTGTATCTGGCTGCTGCTCTGTGCCTCAGGATATGCACTTCAATGTACATTTATTTTGGGGCAGTGCTATCTTAAGCGGTCTCAGGCTCCTGCTTCCCTGAGCGTCCCTCCTCATTAAAGTCAGCACTTTTCCATGGTTTATATTTCAGCCAGATTAGTTTCCTGATCCACTTCATTGCGTGCTCAGATAAATTCTTGCACCAGCAAAAACAAGGCAGAAAGAAGTATGCAAAGACAGTGAGTATTTAAACCAGTTTAAAAAGCTTTGGTTGTAGACAAATGTCCAGCCATGGTTTGGTGTCTCTGCAGTCAAAGCAGGAAAACAACATCCTACGTTTCCTACCTATGGTGGGTTGGAATTTGTGATAAATATTTGAGCTATTGATGAATGTAGCTATAAAAATGCAAATTGTGATGGTTTTCTTATTGTTTTACAGTGTATCAGCTGCCAAGCTTCTTAGAGTGAGGGGGTTTATTTAATTTTGGGCATTTATCAATACTTACAGATTTATTTATGTAATTGATGTTTTAATGTCCCTGTCCTTGTAACATTTGGGTGTAAGGAGCTTATTGAAACCATCTAGATCTGAAATCAATGCATCTCTAATACAGGGAGGCTCATTACCTGCATTGGCCTACCTGTACAAAAATAGCTCACTACTGGACTGTACTCAAATGCACAGTGGTAATGCCTTACTTTAAACCAGAGAAATATTGAACTCTCTTAGGCTTTTCATTTCCTTGCTTGTTTTTTAAACTGTATTTTTAACATTATTTTTGCTATAGTAGGCCAAGTTCATCCCTAATATAACTGTATTGAAATCAGTGGGGAGACTTGTAATTTTAAGAATAAGAGACAGTAAAGTGCTCTGCTGGATCAGGGCCTAAAAGGATTAGTATTGTGGAATGCTTATGGTGGCCATTGAGGTAACTGTATGAATAAAAGTAATTTTAATTGCACTTGAGCAGTTGGGGAATTTTATTCTACCTCTCAATAAAAGAAATAAAAAAAATGGAATAGACTCCCACCGTCAGGCAGAGAATCCTGCAGAATGTTTCACATGGCTTTGCAAATATCGAAACAGTACAAAAAATTCAAAAGTCTGAGATACAAACTCCCTAGCTTTTATTTTGTGGCTTGTGCACGTTTCAAAGCAGATATTTGGGACACAAATTATAAGACCAATAGGGAGTATTGATTTTTAAGTATAACTATAGTGGCTTTGAGCCCATTCTATGTTTTTCATTAAGGCAACAATCGGAGATTTTTTCCCAGAGAACTGAAGCTGGCTGATAATTTCTCATTGTATTCTGTGAAGGAAAATGATGAGCAAAGATGATTTCTGTATTCAGCCTGTTCCTGATTCCCCAGGAAAACTTCCTGATTCACTACCACGTGAAACATCTGGTAGAATACAAGCTCTTCTCTTCCAGATGCACCAAAGGTGGATTTGGGACTAGCACTTTTTCCACTAGAATGGATTTGAATGTGGGTCTCCAGAGTAGTGCATGTAAGGCCTTAATCTCCAGTATTTAGTAAAGATACCTCATATTTAGAGTGAAGAGAGGGTAAAAACAAAGTCACTTAAGTTCATCACACAGGCTCAGGACATTTTAGAGGGACCCAGGTGCAGGAAGAGCCTCACAGGTCTCGTCCTGGAAAGCAGCAACCTGAAGCAGAACTGCATGTAATGGAATATTCCTTCCATCAAGTCTGTGCAGCTACTGAGGTTTTAGAACTCAGCATTTGAAATGCAAGAATATTTGGTTGTTATGGGTTTGGTTTTTTATTTTTTTTCCCATCTAATTGCGAAGTATTTCAGTGACGTGCTTGAACTAAGTGACTCTACAGATTTTGTAGTCTGCTCCAGGATGTGAACTTGATAGGTCATGTCATAATGACCTCCTAAATTTGAGGGTTAGTGAGTACTTGATTGAGGAATATAAGTGACATGAAGGCTTACTGATGCAAGAGCACTTGCTCTGGTTTTGGACCCTGCTAAAACCGAATGTCCTCGGGCACGTGGCACGGAGGAACAGTGCCAAGTGCTGTTCCTGCCTCTGCAACGCATCCTTTGTGTGGCAAGGTTTTAGCCCAGGTGTTTTAGTTAAACTCAAGTGAACTAATTGAGTTTTGCTGTCTAAAATTCCCCCTGTGCTTTAAAGCAGGTAGGCTCAGCTGTAATCAACTATTGTACTGGGTTGTAGTTAATGCTGAGATTCAGTGACAGAGGAAAACAATCTGACTGTCCAAAGTAGAGAGTTATTTGTTAATCCTCTCCTTTTGTAGCCACCCAGTAATTCATTAGTAGAAAAATGCGTCTGTGCTCATTTCTAGGAAAAACATTCATGAAAATAGATGTTCAGTGCAGGTGCTACAAATGAGGATTTCGCTGTAGGTGCAGGGCTCTTGCCTGTGGGTGTGCGCTGCAAAGAGCTGGGAACTGACACACACCCCGTGGTTTTCTGATGTGTCAGCAACGCTAAGATGTTGCATTTTGCCCGCGATAACAACTTTGAAGGTGATCATCAAGCATTCAGTTGAATTTATACTCTTCTTGCTAACATCACTTTGCTTGATGATAAAAATCAGAGTTTATATTCACACAGAGATTTGGGCACTTCTTCAGGTTGTTTCTGAGCCTTGCACGTGGCTGTTTGCTGTGTGGCCCTGAGGTCAGGCAGTACTTCCCCCCTTCCTTTTTTTTTTTCTTTTCTTCTTTTTTTGCTTGTGAGTTGAGGTCTGAACATTGCTGATTTTTGAGCCTCAGATAAGATCAATTTTCCAATTGTGTAATACAGTACCTGGCTTTTCTGAATGGCACTGTTAATTGTCATTGACTATAATAGAATATGAATAGCACAGCCACTTGACACCAACTTAATGGTTCTGACTTTTCAATGGTGCCAAGAGTGTAAGGCTAGAGGGAAAAAAGGGTCAGAGGAGAGATAAGAGCTTCCGATTCCACTGAAAAAGACTAAAGCTTCTGTATCTTTCAAGTGGTACTTGTGAGGGTCACTTTTTCTATGAAGTCACCTTTAAACTGGAAGTGATTGAGAAATTTCTAGTACAAAAGGTCTCTTAGAACACCTCCACTCCCCTCCTCCACAAGGTTTTCCAGGTTAATAGGCAAACAGAAAGATACAGGTCTGGGATGGCTCAAGGAGAAATGTGGGCAGTGATATTGTGGATGACACAACTTGCCCTGAGAGCAGCATCGCTAACCCTGTTAGCCCTAAGGAAGAATCACTCTTGTTTACTGCTGTTTTGTCCAGCTGGGAGCTCTGGGAAATTTTGTGATTCACTTTAGTACCTCTTTTAAGAAAAGCTTACTGTCCTTAAATACACAGCTATCGCTGCCTCCGGGGAATCTGATCATACACAAGATTACCTGCCTAATCTGATCACAGCAGTTCTCACCATTCTGGGCTGTGAGGGACAGAGGCCAGAGGCAGAAAGATGTTTTATTTCTCTTCCTTTCTGGAACATCAGTGCAGGGAACAGTCTTTTTTTCAATGCATTAAGAACCTGCCATTACTTGTATGGAATGCTAGATTATGGATTTTACATTGTGCTTATTTTTTAATATAATTTCTCAGGGATTTCAGAACATCTGGTAGCTAAGTGAGAGGAGTAATTGCTGTGTGGGAATCTGGGAGAGGTACCTGGTGTGCAGATGGAGATGTGCTTTGAGTTGTGTGCAGGATGCTTTGAATGTGGGGCAGGCAGGGTACTTCAGACTGACAGAGGGCAGGTTTACATCAGGTATCTGGGAGAAATTCTTCCCTGTGAGGGTGGGGAGGCCCTGGCACAGGGTGCCCAGAGAAGCTGTGGCTGCTCCATCCCTGGAAATGTCCAAGGCCAGGTTGGATGGGACTTGGAGCAACCTGGGACAGTGGAAGGTGTCCGTGCCCGTGGCAGGGGGTTGGAACTGGATGATCTTTAAGGACCCTTTCAATCCAAACTACTTTGTGATTTCATGATTCTTGTACTGACTGAGTCCTTAGCACTTATTCCGCAGGTGCTGGAGAGTCAGTCCGTGCGTGCAAAGTTTGAGTCAGCCAGAACGTGTCAGACTTCTGTTGACTTTGTTTAGATGACACCACAAAACCAAGGTGCTAGACAGAAGCAGGAGTCATTTATTTGTCTGTTTGTGTTCTGAGATTGAAAGAATGCCATTAATGTGCAAGGGACTGACTCAGCAGAATAATAAAATACTGGCAATGTTATGGTTTCAGGTGTTTGTGAAGGAAGAATTCAAAAAATCAGACTACATAAGAAGCATGAAGAACCTCTGTGAGATCATTCATGTAAATACCTGACATGAAAAAAAGTGAATCTAGAATTTAAATACCAAGTAAAAAGATATGAGAAGGAGGGAACAGTCTAATTATCTTAATATATCCAAAAGGACTGGTATAAAAAATCTTTAGTTTTCTTGAATCTGAGTTGGGCAAACTCTGCCAATTTACACAAGTTAAAAATATTAAAGGGTTGCCTTCTGAGTGATATGTGTCAGTGGGTATTTCGCTGTTGTAAGGACTTGTGGGGGTGGAGTTGTTTTTGATGTTTTATCACTAATATTGTTTGGGAACAAAGCTTCCAGAAATGGTTGTCAGGGAAAGTTTCTTTATTCTGCCTGATCTAAGTTTTCCCAGTAGATTTCTGTATAAAAAGAATAAACAGAAAAAAAAAAAAAAAGGCAGCAAAACAGTGGAAGTGAGAATTAGATATAAATATGACACTAAACTATATCTTTTAATACAAAAGAACTCTTTTTTAATTAGAGGCTTGGAAGGACATATCCTTTAATTGCTGCACTTGTAGTTTCTGGGCCATCAATATCCTTGCTTCTTTCATTAATAAACTGGCAAGTCAAGTAGGAAAGCTGCAGGAGTATAATTTTTTCCCTTAAGCTCTACTTAATCAACAGCAGACTTGATCAAACAGAAAAAAGAAAATGTAAATCAGTTGCATTAATTCTGCTGGCAGTAAATAGTAGGAAGAAAGCTAAACATGAAAGAATGCTCATTTTGCAGCTGATATCTGGGGTAGGATTGAATGGGAGAAATAGGTAGTTAAACAGCTCTTTAGATTGTGAGTGACTAGGGGAATACTGGGGTTTATGTATGGATTAGCACAGTGATAGACCCTGAGTAGCAAAAGACGATGACTAATTACCTGACAGAGCAGCACTCCATTCGCCTTGGTCATTGAAATTAATTTCTGTTTTCAGGACTGGCAGAAAGCAGCTGCAGAATTTCAGTTCAATACTCAAATTAACTAGGAGTCTAAATTATTTCTTTGCACATACGGTATTAGAGGAGTGGGTTACTAAATTGATCTTGATTTTACACACTGAGGCAAGAATTATTCCACCTTTTCATCTGAAGTCCATGTCCCCTGAAATCGGGGAATAAAACCTGTGCTGTAATAAACTGCTTGTCACTGATGTGAACTCTGTCAGATAGTTAACATCTTAACATTTCCTGGAATCCCAGATGAAGGAATTATAAAATAAAGTCTTCTGGGTTGAAAGAACATTTTACTACCTACTCTGCTGAGTAAAATCCACTGAGTTGAACTTTGCTGAATTCGTAGTTTGAGTGGGATGATGGCCAGGAATTTGTTTGTCTTACAATGTATATCTTCTTGACAATCTGGTATATTTGTAATTTCATTGACTGATAATAGAGGTGGGAAAGCTGTCAGCAGGTTATTACTGGTGAATTCGTAATAGTTTGAGGCATGGCAATAGAAAAAAAGAAAAGCCAACCACATAAAACCTGAAGAATCAACTTTGTAGGAAAACCTTCCATACACTAAAATGAAGTCATACATCCCGTGATTCTAAAATGCAGGAATTCTGCCAGATTTCCGTGTTGGCAGTTGACTCATTACATCCATGAGCATTTCTCCTTTTGCCAGTAGCAAAACTCCCAGAGCCTTTTGTCTGTTCAAAGGTTCCTCATATTTTAATTTATTTATTCAGCAAAACTAATTCTGAAATGTTTATAAGGTAAATAAATATGAGAGGGAGGAAAAAACAAGAGTATTAAAAATGGAATAAATATTTGATATTCAAGAGTAAATTTTATTTCAATGGAAAATTAGCCTGGAGGAGTGTGTGAAAGCTTTTCTTCAGCACTTGAGCCCTATAGTATTCTTGCTGAATAAATTATGTTACTTCCTGCTCTTTCCTGCATGCTGCCTCTCAATAGGCACTTCTAGGCAGCAGGATTACCACATAAAACCGGGAGCTTTTATCTTACTGTATCTTAGTCCTGTGTGGAATCACTGTTGTAACTGGTCACCTTAGTAACTAAAATGCGTTTTATTTCCTTTGGTCGTGCTAAGCCAACACAGCTATGGAAGAATGGATCGGATTTTATTCTGGTTCCATAATGAATTTGTAGAGCTAGCAGTTATTTAGAAAAGCAAAAACAAAACCAAAGAACATTCTTTTAGTCAGACACTGAGAAAACTTGATCTGGAGGTCAGTGAGACAATACATTGAGAAATGTGCTCTGGCATTTTAGAGTCACATTTCACAGTATAGTGGTGGTTATGATTATGAGGTTATATTCAATAACTTATTTGTATTGTCAAAAATAAGAAATCCACAAAACCAATTTTGTTAACCTGAAAGTTAAAATTTATTTTAGTCTGCAGTACAGATATTAATAAGATTAGAATATCATAATCATGTTGAAAGGTTTATTCCCTACCTAGTAATTTCTTTCATTGTCCTTTTTGCTCTTCAGCTCTATTGTCCAGGTATTATTTTATCACTTTATATACTCTCTGTGTTCTATTTTTGCATTCATTAAAAGACCTAGTATTTTTTTTTGCATACCAGAAAGAACCAAAAGAATCACTATGGAATGATACATGACATATTAAGACACATTGTTTTCCTGTTCATCTTGTAGATGGAGACAGAGTTGTCTCTTTGTTGGTATACCAAGAATCTTGAAGTAAATTGCATTTAGGCAATTGATTTGAGCTGGCTTTGCATAGAGATGTAGGTGTCATTTATGCTTTTATGTTCTGGAAAATTAATATTCCTCATGTTAATGCCACGATTCTGCCATGATTACCATTAAGCAACCACTAATATGAATTCCCTTGCACTGCCATTACAGCAGATGATTCTAATGATGTGTTTTTGTCTTTGATGTGGATAACACATAGTCCTGAGAGTGTGCTGGACAGAGAACTACAATATTTGAGATGTATATTGGTGATCTAAGTAATTTTTTTCTTATTTCAGCCTATAGTAGAAGGCATCCTTAATGACAGAGCAGATATGGGTTTGTGAGGGTCACATCCACAGGTCTGTTGTCTACAAATGTGAACATAGGGTCAGCTCTGAGAATGGCTTTGGGAAAGAAAACACAAGTGCATTGAACATCTCTCAAATTGAACTCATTTTAGTCAGTCTGTTTTCAGAATGATTTCTACCAAAAGCAGGATTTGAAAAGCTCAATTTATCTTTGTCATTCACCTAAACTTCCATTCTTCAAGTGTATATCACTCTCTATTAAAATAGTGATACATCACTTCTTACATAAAACTTTTGTGTTGCAGAGCATAACCTCGGATATATAGATTCAGGATATAAATTTGCTTGCAGGAATTGTGAAAAAACAGTTTCTAGAAAATGGGAGAATTTTAAGAAACTGTGAGGAAAATTAAAAGAAAGAAATATTAATTCATTGGCTTCTAAGAAAAAATGATTAAAGGATGTTCTGTCCTTCTAGACACTTGTCCAGCATGGAGTCTCTTCCTTTTGCTCTGTGCTAACTCAGCATCTCAAGAATCCTGTGGAAATTTTTTTTGTTTGTGAAATATTTTCTTAGCACGAGGCCATTGCCATGGTCAGGAACCTCTGGTGGTCTTGCAGGAGTAGGAGAGTGAAAAGGCTTCTGCTCATCGTGGCAGCTGACACAACAAGGAGCACTGGTGAGCAATTATAGTCTCGTGACCATATACTGTAAGTTGTTTAATTGTCTTTTCCTCGGAGTTAAACAAACTGGAAGCTTCAGATGGCAGGGCACTGCCATTTTTCAAGTGAAATTGCAGAAACAGGAAATCTATAAAGAGGGCACATATTTCACACGTTTTCTCCACTTGCTGCTGAGACCATTATTAATGCTGCAATTTAAAAATAAAAGATACAGAACATTAGAGTTCTGAAGGAAGTCTCGTTTTCGTGAGTTAGATTAATTCTTCTCATTGATAAAGTCTTGAATACCATAGAAAATTACAGAGAAATTTTCAGTCTCAAAAGTCAAACCTGCTTTACTCTTTGCCACAGCAGTAGTAGTGTTGGGGGGAGGGAAACTGGGATAGCACCTTAAATATCCCCTTAAACCTGCTAAATAAAATACTTACTTTGAGCCAGATCCTGTCCTGGTGAGCATTGTGGTGGAGCTTGCTTATGGTTAGGGTATTTAATCTCCTCCTAGGACCCAAATGATTAGCATATCATGTCATGGGGAGGTATTTATTGGCATGGAAATGTTCTTGGGAGGTTTGTGTTCACAGGTTTAAATCAGAGCTGAGCATAGAGTTTTAGGGCCTTATTCACAGTAAATTTTATGTTGGTGAAAGGTTATGGAATGGGTTTCTGTACCATGACTACTTGCTCTCACAAATCTCAGAAAAGATATGGATGCTGAACTTTTGTGAGTTAGGTTTTGTTTTTGTTTTGTTTTTTTTTTTTTTCTTGTTGGGGTGCATACCAAGGAAAACATGGGAAAAGTTCCTGACGTGCTAATTTTAATTCTGCAGTGCTCCTTTATGTCAAACATGGCACATCAATGTAATCTCCTGTAACAACTGGGGCTCCAGCATGAACAGCTGGTTCGTGAGTCTCAGTTAGAAGCTTCTTTCTTAATATCTGTGTCTGATGGAATTTGAGTTATTAACACAACTGGGCATGTAATTAACTCACTGCTCACAAATTAGTGATATCATTGCTGGGTGATCCTGGTTTTGGAAAGGAGCCTCTTCACTGCCCCCCTGAGCAATCTCTTGGGCTGTAAAGCTGGTCCTTGTGACAGCACAGGGGTGCTAGTGCCACAGAGCTGTCCCCACTGGCTTCCTCACCTATAAAGAGGAGAGGGGAGGAATAATGAGAGGTAACTTAAGCCAAACAGTGAATGTTCTCCTAAGGAAATGTTTGAAACAGACTGCCCCAGTGTGAGGTGGTTTATGTACTGTGTTATTTGTGTCATGATTTAGTGTGCTAAGTCATTTGGTAAATGCAGGACAAGGGTTTCCTGGAGAAAAAGAATAAATGTGGATACAAGGGACTGTAATGTTCCTGGGCAATAAGTTGTCCATAGATTTTGGAGACGTGGATAACATTGCTGAATGGCCACGGAACAGAAGAACACAAACATTTCCTTCTCAGTTTTCCTCTTTAGTCCACATGTAGATTTCTGTTTATACAGAAAAGAGATAGAATGAGATGAATGAGGTTGTGTGCAGGGTGATGTCAGTGCAAGCCAGAAATAAGTGGCACAGTTATTGCTTGCTCCAGATCTGATGGTTTCATCCCAACAGACCCAAGTTATGGATACCTGTCTATAACTCTGTACAGATGAATAACCTTTTGAAGCACATACAATTCAGCCCACTCCTGCAGCCCACTGAAACACTGAACTATAAGGGTCCTTCCCCAAATCCTTAGGCCCTCACACACAGTTCTACAGAATTCTAGTCACTGTGCTAATGCAATAAAGTACTTTTGTCAGTTTTGTTGACGATGCCTAATGATGAAAATAAAAAGCATTTTAAGACAGCAAAATAATCTCTAAACTAAGTGATGTCTCCATATAAACACATGTGCATAAATACTTCTCTGAAGAATGGAGAAAATTCATCATTTTGTGGCAGGTAAAAAAAGTTCTGTAATTAACGAAGTTTTATTGGTCTTAAGTGATTGTTTTAAGTGTGAGTACAAGGACCAAATCTTGTATGTAAATGCATGGTGCCAGAAGTAACAGGAGATAAACCAAGCAGAATATGACATAAAAAAAGTCCTGATAGTAATCTGGTTCCCCTCATATTTTTGCATAGTTCATTCATTTTTCAAGTTTGTTGTTAGAATTGCATTTATGGTAAACTTGACTGCTGTTTGCAGTTAAAGAGAATGTTTTGGTTTCTATGAAGCAGATATACTAAAGTTGGCTTGATAAACCCCCATTGGTATCTTCAGGGAACAAGTAGATTAAACAAGTAATTATACCATAAGGCTTTTAGAAGTTAGTAGATTTAAATACATTGTATGAATCTCATCTTAATGTAGCCTTTTGTCTATAGTGCTTCCTGCCAAAAAAACCTCCTGACAGGAAATAAACATTAAAATAATCTTTAATCCCTTGTCTGGTCTATTACCATTAACAATTGATGCACTTTAATTTTGTGGGATTTTAACTACAAAATGGAATGGCTAAGTAGTGATAATTGGGTTTGGAATTATACGGTCATTTATATCAACAGAAATGCAAGTGGCTGGGAGGGTGATTAATTATTTAACATTTCCTGGCTGTAGTTCCTATTATAGAATTTTCTGATATATTCTGCTGTGAACAATTATCACCAAATGAGGATAAACAAATCTGTGATGTGAAGTCTTATTTATAAATTAAACTATATTTAGAAAATGTCTATTTCATTTGCATTTTCCCTTTCTGCTTGACAGTACTGTCACAATCAGCTTGTTTTCAAGGTTTTCTGCCCTTTCGCTAATTCTTCAGGTTCACACCCCAGATTTTGTGCAAGAAAACCAGAGCTTCAGACATCCCTAAAATAATTCCCATTCCAAATAAAGATGCAGTTTATACAGTCATAGTAATGTTTGCATGTCCTGCTCCCCTTTCATTCCCTAATAATAGAATTAGGGCATGCCAATGTATAAGAATTTAATCCTGTGCTGGCATCAGACTACATAATTTAATATGTCCAATTCATGAAGATTTGGGAGAAGAACACTGGTGCTTCCCTTCTTAAGTAGGGTTCTTTGGCATTTGAACTCTCATGCTTGGAAGCTTTGTCTCAGGGAGTTCTCGTTTCACATTCTCTCTCTCATGTGGAGCCTGACTGTCACTTTGGTGCATTATGCTCACGTGTCCTTGCTGAAACAGATACAAGCACAATTTGCAATTTGTTTTTCTTTTACTTTCTTGCAATATGTTTGCTAAAAAAGATTCATGTGTATGCTGCTTGTCTGACAACAGAACAGAAAGTAATTCTAATTATTACTTTCCAAACCATTTTTCCTGACAGTTACACTGAAAATTTTCCCATCCCTAATTTCCATTAAAAACCCCCAAATGAGTACAACCCTTAGTCTGAAAATGATTACTAAAAGCACCTGAGTTTCTTCTTCAAGCAGAACTCCTAACAATCATCCCTGGCAGTCTTACCCAGAAAACAAAATCCAGTTTACATGCTTATATATCAACAAAGAAGGAACAACAAGATGATGATAATTATTGCTAGTGCAGTGCCTAGATTGTTAGTCACAGATAAGGACCCAGCCATATTAATAAATATGCAAAATCAACCAAAAAAGATTGTTCCAAGTCCATGCTGTATAAAATTTAAGTGTTAATCAAAAGTCAGGGATACAGATAGATAAAAAGAACAAGCGTATAATGAGATAATATTAATCAATATGATAGGCCCTGTTTTTAGGCATGATATTTTTCTGATGCCAAAGAAAAGATTAGATACCAAAGAAAAGGAGATTTTTAATGTGGATTATGAAGTAAGATAATGAGATAATATTGCAAGTGCTTGTGGGCAGATCTGTAAGCAGAATAAAAGAAAGCATGAAAATGCTTGTTTGAAAATTTAGGAAGTCATCAATGAAAATGACTATCTTGAAGTCGATCTAGGGTGAGCGTAGACATGTTGATAGTGAATCAGGATAAGCTAGATTAAACTGAAGAGTTCTCTATAGACAGACTACAGTATTAGAGGAAGAAAGGATGAATTTGTTGCGAAAAAGTAAGTTTTCTAGCAAAGAGGCTCTGCATAATGAGCATAGGGACAGAGAGAAAAGGGGTGAGGCATTTGTAGGTTGGACCTTCTTGTGTGTGTGTTGGGTAAAAGCCTTACAGGTAAAAGAAAAAATTGGCAACAAACCAGACAGAAACAGCTCAAGAATAGAAATCTGGGAATAGAGCGTGGATGAGAACTAAGTTCTGGTGAGGTAGCAGTGATGGCCAGTCCAGAGGTCTGGTGTGTAATACTGAAGGGGAGTTGACCAAATGCATTTAGAGAGATCGTGGCAAGAAGTCAAAGAACTTAATTACAAGATGAAAGGAACAGGCAAGAATATCTTCAAAACCAAGATGCAGGAAATCTTTTCCTTGTTCTTTGCACAGCACCCATGCAGCCTATGTTCATGCTCCCCATCTTGAAGTGCTTAATGGCCTTGAAATTGGGAAAAAGCATTTTGGAAGAGGCTGTGCTGGCTGGGTCAGCTGATTGTTCAGTGTGGGAAACCCTATTGTCAGTAACGTTGAACATGGAGGGGTAGAATGTTGTGGGCCCGTGGTTGCCCTGGGAATGAGTCACTAATGATTGAAACTCTCAGTCAGTTCAGCCCCCACTACCTCAGCTGCAGGGCCAAGGCAGAACATGTCTGTGCACTTCAACCTTTCTCCTGTCCTTTATTAAAGATTTGTGCATCAGCCCAGTAAGTCTCCCGTAGCCTGACGTGTGTGTGACATCCTGCAGAGGAAGTGCAGCCAGGTAATGTGGTGGAAGTTTGGGGGTGTAGGGCATCAGCAGAGCTGGGCTGAGATGGGCAGGAGCCCAGTGCAGATGAAGCAAAATGCACAGTTCAGCTGAAAGATGAGGGACGGGGCTTAGTGGGGTTGCGGGAGCTGGTGACTCAATGTACAGCACGGGGCTGTGAGAGAGCCACAGCATTAACACGTTCTTTGTTCGTGCCAGAAATAGATGTGCTCGTCAGCCTTTAGAAATTGAATCTAACTCAATAGCAAAGTGTTACACGTTCACAAACATTGGATTTGATTTTATTTTAACACACTGGTTAGGTTTCACACTCAGCTTTCCCATATTTTATGTTATAGTGGGGGCCTTGAGCTACGTTTAAGTTTTTCCCATAAACTAAAGAAGGAAGGTCTATTAGAGAAACTGTGTAAAATTGTAGGCTTCATTTTTCTTTAGGCACACAGCACAAGAATAGTGCAGTGGTGCATCAGTGCTGCTGGGTTTGTGTCATTGTCAAAATCTTGGTCTGAGCCAGTGGAGACAATTTGAGACTTTATTCATCCACACACATCCAGTATTTATCAGGTGATGGTCCATTAGTTAATGTGTCAAACTCAGCAGTATGTGAGGAAGTGGCAGTGGGTATAGCACATTAACATGTTTTTCTAGTTCACACTGATCTAAATGACCTGAAATCTAATTGTGTGGATTGCTTATATCTTTTAGCACTTACTGCCATTTAGCAACTGCTACAGTTACTAGAAATATATCCAGGTATACATAAATACAGTTCAGGGGAACCTTTTACTTCAGAAGATTAAAGTATGTTAACACTGCATGTAACTAATTAGAACATATAGCAAGTGAAGTGTATTTTACATTTTCAAATGAAATTTCTTTCAGCAGATGCTAATACATATTAGGACATCTGTTTATATTTTCCTTCAGTCTCTTTTTTAACTGCATCTTATTTAAAATACTGTTGTCAGCTGAAATAGTATAGCCTTAAACAATACTACTTGTATATGTAGTTGTGAACTCGTATGTCTGCTTTTGAGATGTCTTTCTGCATAAGCAGATTTTTGTTTTGTTTTGTGTAAGTGAAAGATGTATAAAAAGTTGTTTTGCTTCATTTAAATTGGAGCAGGGATGAAAAAGGCAGAAAGAAGTCAGTAGGATAAAATATAATGCTATCCCCACTAGGTAAAGTTGTCCAATTACGCCTGGTGTCAGAACTTTTCAACATTTAAATGGCTGGGAGGGGATACTAATTTCAACCTTAATGATCGCTGCTTTAGGAGTCAACATCACAACACTTCACTTATAATTTTAGCACATCTGTCAGCCTGTGCTAAAAAGGAGCCCTGGGCTAGTGGGTGACTGAAGATCCTTTTATCCCTAGAGAGGATTATGTATTCCCTTCAAGAGTGGGAAAATAAAAAGGTTATAAATACTCACCTACTTCACTGCTGCCCACATTTGCCCTGTTGACAAATAGTGACTTTCACATTCTGCTTTTACGTTCATAAGCACAAAAATAAATAAAAACTATGCAACTTCTCATTGTATAGCACTTATGGAAGCAGCCCATTTATAATGTCACATATTCTATAACACCATATAGTCCCTAAGCTGGACTTTTTTTCATTTCAATAGATCACATTGATTTTCTGTATGACTTTATCTGCCTAATACAAAGTGGGATTGAACAGTTATTTGTCTGGATTTAGCCGTTCCTTATCAAACATTTATGATTTAGCTGTTGCTACAACATCTTCTTGTAAGGTCTTTCTTATTTTTATCTTTTCAGGAAGGGTATGAATGTGATAACAGGGCTGTAATAAATCTATCTCTTGAAAATGAAGCATATTTTGGGAAGCTGTGTGCTATCGGCTGTCAGGGGAGGGGAAGTTGAAGGGGCAGGACAGTCATGCGAGTGGATTGTTCCTAGGACACTGTGGGCACCTATTAGTGAGAATGATTGACTCTTCTAGTGGAGGGTATCAGTGCATTGAGATTGCAGCCTCCTGCCTGCATGGTAGGCTGGTGTTCTGGAGATGAAAGACCCAATAGAAAAGGGAGTTTAGGCAAATTAGGGCAAATTTAGAGAGCCATCGTGAGGCTGTAGGTTGAAGAAAAATAGCACAAGTCATAGAAAGGTCAGCAGGTTTGTCTTCTGTGTTTATAGAAGTAAAAGAAGTAAGATCTCAGTCTTATTATTCCTGTTTCTCTTTCAATTTCTGCATTTTTTTTGTGTAGAGAGGAAAACAAAATATATGAATACTTATAATAATAATGACTGATTTAATTAAATGGGAGTGGGATGTGCGTGACAATAGGACCTTTTTTGTGTTGCAGCTTATTTTAAAATGTAGTTTGAAAGAAAAAATCATAGTAAACCTAACCATTGTGTATCCCAAGTGTTTTAATATTCCTAACCAGAGCATTTTACCTGAACATTCTCCAAACAACCTCATCATACAGAAGTAATTTATTTTTCATTACATAATGCTTTTCATTCAATGATTTCAAAACGCTCTGCTAAGTGTGCTTTTTGAAGTGCCAAACTAAGTGTCATATAACCCTGGGGAGATGTCTGCTGGTTTTATTGTACCTATTTTGCAGACAGGTAAATTGAAACACAGACAGATTAGCAGACACCCTGTGAATGAGTAAAGGAGCGAAGACCAAAACCCTAATTCCTGCCTGCTGAGAGCCAACCCTAAGCACGTGCCCCTTTGTTCAATGCTCAAAAAATCCTCAGGCTGTGTGTAGGGAAAGAAGAGAAAAAAACTTTGCAGAACCTATAAAAGTTAATAATTACATTGTAAAGGCTACTTATCTGATAATGAACATTTAATACAGAACCATAAATTTGCATGACACTTAGAAAGAAAATGTTCTTTTGTTTTTGTCTTCAGTTCCCGAGTCTGTTTATAGTTAATTTTTTAACCTGCTTAACCGAGGCTGTATTCTGTCCTGTCTCCTTTTTTATGTCTCTTCACCAGTGCTTTCAATGACCTCTCTGCAAGTTTCTTTATATAGAAACCTGCTATGCTGTCTTGAATGCACAAGGTCAATAATGATTACCCTCTAACTTTGAAGGGCATCCCCCTTCTCCGCTTGCAAAGTGTATCAAGCCACAAAGTCCCTGCATCCCATAATTGTAATGTCTCTTATGAAATGCAGTATTAAGAAAGGTATTTTTATTTCCCAAACAGTAGAGCTTTAGTACATAAGTATGTTAAGCCTGGGAAAGTCAAGATATAATAATTTTTTTTTTAATGCAGGAAAGTAGACCTGATAGTTTATATATAATTTAAAACAAATCCACATTAATGGAAACATTCTTTGAAATATATTTCAAAAGAAGTAAACAGCCTGTTCTTTTTGAATACGTGGATGGAAAGCTGGATTTCTGTTGTTTAATATCCAAATGATGCAATAAGAGATGGTATTTATTTTTTGTTTCTGAAGAACTGTATCATGATCCCTGCACACTGTAAAGGCTTCAGAGACTTCAGCATGATCTGTACAGAAAAGCTGCTACTACTGTGAACTGTAGAGGATTTGTGTAATGAAATTATGCCTATCTTTTGGAACCAATGGTCCTCTAATAATTATCAATAAACAAAGTCAGTTAAAAGAAACTACAGAAAGGCATCTAGTGATAACAAAAAAATGCTTAAATTGAATTGATACTATAGCAGGCATTGACTGTGTCATCGCACAGCTTAATAGCTGAGCCCTGGTTCAATACCATGAACTTGGGAAGGTTTCCTTAATGAAAGAACTGATGTTTTCTGTTCAGTAGCAGCAATAGTTTAACTTTTTAAATTACCTGCTTTAAAAGTTTACATGCCACTAATTGCAGTACTATATAAAAGGAGGTACTGTATTGGCTAATATCAGAAAATGGCTTCTCAGACATTAATGTGAAGTAACGAGTAATTTAAAAAATAACTTAATGCAGATATTTTATTTAACATTAATAGATGCACGCACTGCAATTCTTTTTACCAACAAGTAATTCAGAGTTCTATTCAAGTATATTCTCAGAAAGCTGCTTATTTGGTTTTCAGTGTCTTTTCCATCAGTTATGCATTTTCAGGATCTGCTGGGAAATATTATTTCCTTCCTCCCCCCATTACTATCCTAACAGCTCAGAAAAAGGCATATAAGCCAGAAGAAATGTGTGTTCATGTAAATATCCAAGCATATATAAATTAGCTTTAAAAATTGAATTCACTGAACATGAATAGTCACTTAAAGTGTAACTGGAATTGACTGTGTCATGTATCAGCCTAATAGCTGGAGCGCTGGTTCAATACAATGAACTTGGGAAGGTTTTCTTAATGAAAGAACTGACGTTTTCTGTGCAGTGGTTGCATTCATCAGACCACATAGTGTTCATTACACTACAAAGGACTGCCAATGTGAATTGTTAGGATCATCTATTAGGTAAACCGGATGGGGACAAAAGATAGCAGTGGAATGAGAGACTCCAGTACCTCTGCAGGATGTGGAAGTGTGACTGCTTTGATGACCTTTCACCGGTGCATTAACATCTATTCACTGAGGGATCCCAAGTTCAGTCCCTGATTCTGCTAACCAAAACTGGCAAGGAGCCAGTGGTAGGTGCCTTCATCTCATTAGCTGATGACACAAACTAACCCTATATTTTATAGGGCCACCTTCTTTAATTTGTTTTGTTTAAATACCCTGGAAGTTATCGAAAAATGGACGTTCACTAGCAATGCTAATTAGGCACTAAAACCCACCCTGGTTTGTGGTGCTGATTTGGAGAGGTGCCATAGACTGGGGCTGATTTCTTCAGAGAGAAGATGAGCCCTGTGCTATTGGGAAATGGGAAAAACCAGACATGCTGATTGGCAAGGTCGAGGCTGGAAGGCCCATCGCTGACTCAGGAGCAGGCACGTTAATTCAGTGGGGATTTGCATCCACTCTGTCCCTTGCTTACCTAATAGGAGCATTGTTATGCTGTTTCATAGGGAGCTTAGCGACTGAAAAGGGAGATTTAATAGTAAAGATAAAAGTTTTGCTTCAATTCTCCCAACATCCAGTTATTAAGAAGCTAGTCTGCTCTGTGAGGCAGCTCACTACAAAAGCATTCCCAGTTCACAGACAGGGGCTGTGTTAAAGCACATAACGGCTTTAATTCTTTCCCGTGGATGTTTAGAGTAGAGGTGTTGGTATCACTCACTGTTTTTCCTCTCACTTTCAGTGTTCAAGCTGAAGTTATGTGAGGGTTACTAGCCTAAAAGTCCATACCTCAAGGTCATTCCCCTAACCTTATTTCCCACGTGTTTAAATGTATTTATATAGATAGGTAAAATATGGTAGCTGCTGCCACATAACCTTGTTTCCCTTCCTGACATCTCCAGTGGATGGAATTGAATATAAAGCTGTTATTTGGGATGGGGACATGTAATGTCAGTCCTGCTTTGAGCACGGGTGCAGTCAGTCCACCACGCTCCCTGCCCAAGCAGAGGTGTCAGCTCTTTTACCTCACCTGCCACAGCCACCACCACTGCTACCTGACAGACACATGAGGCATAGCAAAGGAAAAGCACCTAAGAGGTGCTGAAGTTGCAGTGAATTTTGTATCCAGCAAAAATTACTGAAGAATTGCTAAATTAATTTTTTATTTTTTCAGTTTTTTAAAGCTTGTTGAAAATGCTGTGTGTATTTTGATTCCAGCATCCGAGTTCTTTCTTTTCTTTTATTCGTGCTTCTCCATGGACTGGAATTAGTGCCTCAGTGACAAGTGTTCCACAGTTCTATGGTAACTGCAATACCATGTCAGGGTTTTTTTATATATCATGATTTTAAGAGGAAATATCAGAATTTTCAGAGCACATCAGCCAGCTGGTCAGCCAGTAACACCAGTATGATGAAAATGTGTCTTTGTTGATATAAAATAGAAGCTAAAGACTTTCAGTTAGTTTTGCTTGCTTTTAGTTTCTTTTTCATTTCTTTTCTTTTTAGACTACCTAATTGGAGAGAGAATTCAATTGTACCCAAACTGACTTGTCAGGGAGCTTATGCTATTTGCCAGAAAGATTCAGACTTACATAGATGTATTCTTGAAAAGTTTGACTTTGTGGGACCAAAAAAAGATTGGATGCGCATTGGCCCTTGTGCTTTGGGAAGCTGTGAGACATTAAAACTTTGAGAAGTCAGGCCTTGCTGTGCTGCAGCGGGACCTCTGGAGCACATACCTAGAACTGGGTGCGTCCATTTCTGGTCTCTGTGCAGCAGGAGGTGGGAATGTCCAAAGGAATTAAGGGCCTGTGTGACCGTGGTGCCTCCCGCTGCAACTCGCTCTCCCCAAACGACAGCAGGAGGCACCAGGGCTGCTGGGAATGGTGAAGGTATTTCCCTTCGTGTAGGAGGATAAGCTGCATTAGAAATTTGGGATAGGGTAAAGAGCAAGAGGTTTAAGGAATGAAAATCCAAGTGCCTGATTTGTACAACACCTGTTTTGCAAGCAGCCAAGTACTGGGGGAGTTGACAAAAGGAGATGGAGAACTAAAAGGCTCGTTTGCCAAAACAGGTGACATCAGAAATTTTGTTGAGGACAAATTAGTCCTTGCTGGCATAGTTGAGCAACACACACCCAGCTCTTCAGATGTCCCCTGGGTGATACCAGAGTCCAGCTGAAGGAAATAAAGAGGAAACTGTTCTGTGTAACTGTGATCCTCCAGAGTCTCTGGCTCAGTCCATGCTCAGACATTGGCCCGGCCCCAAATGTGGGAAAAAGGAGCAGCAAGGGGACTGATGTCTTTTGATTTATCCTGCAAATCAGGGAGCAATACATAAGTTCTTCAGTCTATGCATTTTAAGCATATTTCTAAGCTTTTACTTCTTTTTGGGTATCTGCTGCAGTATAGGAGGAAATCAGTTATCTGTCCAGGATATTTCACTGCTGAAAATGCATTGTATCACAGCTTTTGTTGTGTTGTGTTGTGTGATCTCTCCTGAGAGTGCAGTATATGCACAGGTGACTACAGCGAAAGTCTGTGAATTGTTACTTGCTACATTTAAAATATCCACAAGTGATCATCATTTTTTTTATCAGACTAGAGGTTAAGATGTAGTTTTCTCATTAAAGAAAGATATACTATTTTAAACTTAGAGCTTGCCAAAATTGTGTTTGTCTTAATGTTTATACAAAGAGATTTGAAGATATAATGCCGGCCTATTTGAGATTTTCTGCTTCTTGAAGCACAGAGCAAAGGGGTGATCCTCCATTACACTGAGGCTTATTAATGCCCCTCTGTGGGAGTTTTAAAGGGGCTCCGCAAGAGTTTGTGCACAGCCTTCACCATGCCCAGACCTCCAGATCTCTGGAAACACTGGTGGGTGAAAACAGAGAGGAACTACAGGTCTGTGTTCCTTCCCTGTGGCTTTGCTTGGAAACTTTGTTCGTATATTTTCAAATATTTAAAAATATGAAATATTTGTTTCAGTTTTGCACTTCACTAGAAGTTGAAACTGTACAAAGCAGCCTTGAAGCTGATGTGACTGGAGGGGCCTCAGGAATGTGGCAGTGGCAGGTGACTTAAATCTTAAAATGTGTTGTCCCAGCTCCATGGGAGGAGGTCAGAACCTAAGATCTAAACATAATTAAAATAACAAAAAACTCCAGGTAGCTTAGGACATTCCTACATAACAATCATGTCTTTCCTCTGCGTGTTATGTAGGTGTGGTGAAGGAGGGGTGCTCATGGTAAGGATTTGCCAGTATTGTAAAGAGGAATATATTTACTTTGAGTAAGTTCTGTAAACCATCTGTCTGGGCAATGAGTTTGTGTGGGAAGTAATAAGGGATGGGTCGGGTTTTGTTTTTTTTTTTACTTTCAAAAATTGGATGGCAATTATTTTATTATGGGATTTCAGTAGGAAAATAGCAGTTTTATGGAATGGCTTGTTTGTGGAGCAAAGTTGTCATCTGTTGCTATTTTTCTCTTAATTAGGGAGGCATTTTTAATTATCTGTCAAGGTCCCCTAGAACCTGGGATAGCTCGTCTTTCTTATGTGATGAAATCAAAACAAGCAAGTGGAAGGTGAGTCTGTCACAACTGATAGGAAGTAGGATGAAGCCCAAATACGAGAATAATTAGCATGTTTGGACTGCAGGGAAGAACAAGCTCTCTGTCAGGTATGATGGCTGCACCCTGCTCCTTTGCACTCCCCTGTACTCTGTTTCTGATGA
This sequence comes from Gymnorhina tibicen, assembly GCA_013399875.1. Lineage (NCBI taxonomy): Eukaryota > Metazoa > Chordata > Aves > Passeriformes > Artamidae > Gymnorhina > Gymnorhina tibicen. Next base: position 3,898,626 of record VXAZ01005267.1, on the reverse strand, counting down.
ATTCAAACACACTTGTAATTATACTGAATAATATCCATTAATTTCATATCTATGTTGTTTTTGGATACCTTTAGATATGGTCAAGATCCTCATTTTTTAAAATGAAAATATAGTCCTGAGGTATTGGTGATTTGTGAAGAAGAAAGAGAAATGAAGTTTGACTTGCTTTCTCCTTTCCCTGTGTGCACACAGCTCCTTCTCAACAACAAGGAGCTTTAGCAAAGCTCATTCACAAAATACAAAGCAACATTGCTGCAGAAATTCCTGTTAGAAGTGCATGGTGGTGTGGCCTATTACAAGTTGGAAGTGTATCACAAAACATGGCCAGAATCAGAATAACTTTGAGGGAAGTAATTGTGCTTGTCTGGGTGGTCCACACATGTGTAGTGGTGTGGGGGAGAGGGCACGCTGGCAAAAACCATATTATTGCACAGTAGCTGTCAGATCATCTATAATTGAATCAACTGTGCTTGTGTAACAGAATCCTAGTGTTCTCAATTTGAAATCACTTAAGTAAAATGATTTTGTGGTGTTTAAAAAGCAACAGAAAAAAAAAATTCACTAAAGACCATTAAGCGGCCTCAAGCCCCACGTTTCAGTGTTCATTTGTACCGATTACGGTGTGACAGCTCTTGAGTTTCCAATGATAACAGCCATCTGACTTGATCTGAGTTCAATGGATTTTCACTAAAATAGAATCATCGCCTTTGTGATGGATAGAAAAAGTAAAGCAATACATCCTGATAAATGCTCTGGCTTTTTTTTCGCCTTCCCTTATTGTGACCTTGTACAATCTGTAAGTGAGCAAAGCTGAGCCCTGGCCACTGCTGCAACGCATCAGGACTTTGAAATTTAAGTAGCTCTGAAACCCATCAATGGGGTGAAGGGAGAATGGCCTGAGAAAGCGATGGATCATGCTTAGAGGGCTCACAGGGAAACAGGGTAAGCTGAAGGTCAATACGCAGACATGTCCTGAAGGAACAGCTCAGACACTCATTCACATTCACATCTCAAAGCCACTGCTGCTGTAGCACTGCGAGGAGAGATCAGGAGGAGAGTAAAATAAAACAAGAATTTCAGAGCATATAATTTCTTCTCAGAGGCAAATGGCACAGGAGTGCAGTGTAAAATAGCTGTAACCTCTAGTGTTGGTGCAGTGCCCTCATCATCCTGTCCCAGCAGCGAGGAGCACAGCACCATGTAAATGCATCCTTGCCAGTACACTCCACTTGCTTTCAAACTTTCTCAGTCCTGCTAATTGTGAAGAGCGTTTAACATTTTTAATATGTCATTGATAGTTTGTAGCACATTATTCAGCATGACATGAAAGTGAGCTAAACTAGAAGGGATGCAATCTGAATCCATACACATGCAGACAAGTAATTAAGGGTCTTTACACTTAGTGCTTTGTGTGTCTAAGTGGATGGGAACGTGCACAAAACTTTCACAGGAGTTTATATCCTGATGGAGTTTTGTTTTGAAGAAGGTTTGGATCCAGGTACAGACTGGCCTGGCTGTAGAGAGCTTAAAAAATAAGGGGAGAAACAGGAAAGAAAAGAAAATACTAAAATAAAATTAGTATACAAATTTGAACCCGCAGTTGCCATGCCTAAAGCAGAAATTGCCGAACAAGTCAAGAGGCTTATTAGCATTTTATGTAAATCAGTTATTACTGTTCTCCACTTCCTTAATTATCCATGTTATTTCAATACAACCCTTTCTTTGATGTCCCAATTCTATATTTAAATAGTGCAAGATTTCTATCATATCCTCCCGCTGAGGTTTGTTCCATGCAAAAAACATGCCAAGAGCAGCTATTTTAGAGACTACTGGGAAATGTTTAATTGGTTAATCCCATTTGAGTTATGAGGGAGTATTGCCACGCACAGAAAACAGAAACATGTAAAGTACTGGCTTGGAGAAGTTTACTAAAACCTGCAAGACTTCCCCTGAAATTTAGCCCTGAAGATGTTTTGTTTCCTAGGCACCCAGTGGGAAATGATTCAAAGGAAAATCCTTCAGACTTCTTTGAAATACACTAAATGATTGATTCATAGTAGAAATATTTTTGAATTAAAACACAATGTCATTTTTTTGTTGTTTTTGCAGTGTAGAAGGGGTCTCTCTTTATATTTGACCTATCACTTTCAGTGGCAAAGAACAGTGTATTTCAGCCAAAATAAAGCCCTCAAGACTTTATCAAGTTGTTAATTGTTACCTACTGTTGAAGCAAATGAGTGTTCCTCAAATATCCCTGCTGTAAAGTGATCAACATCTTCTGCGTGAGTACCAATTCCAGTGGAGAAATGGACGTTCTGTGTCATCCCTGAGGATCAATTCTGCACAAAGGGATGCTTAAAAAAATTAACATTTCTGTACAGCCTTCAATTTCCATCTTTGGACTGGAAGGACTCCAGAGCAAAGTACTGACAAATATTACTTTCCCTATTTCAAACATTTGATAGTTTTTAACCTTTTTAAAAACTTCTTTGGAAACCATGTAAGAGTTTTAGCACAAAAAATGAAGAAGAAAGTGTGTACATACTTTGGCTATAAACACAAGTAGAATGCTACAGCATGGTCAGATCTAGGAGTTCTGCATAGATTTTAATGAGGTAAAGAAGAAAAATTGCGGACTTTTTTTTTCTTTATTTTATTTTAAGGGATGGCTTTAATTTTCATATTTTCTGCAAATCTGTCAGATAGTACAGTGGCTGAGAAAAGTACAGGTGAAGTACATTAAGCTTGGTAAATAAGAGAGGACTTAGTTGATTAAAAAAGAAATCAGCTGTTGTGGTGTTCTATAAATAACATGTCTCCTTTGGTACTGCTTCCCAACCCAAGGTGTGGCTGGTCCACTTGAGAGGGTTTGGTGACAAGTTTCTCTGCATTCACAATTCTTGTAAACAGAATGTCTCCCTCTGCAGAAATAGGTTAACTTATTAAAGAATCCACACTAGAACTGTGGATTGCTCAGTTTCCATCGCTGGGAAGTACATTGTTCCAACTCTGAAATTATACAGTCTAAAATCATCATCATGTATTTTCATCAGGATGAAATATCGGGAGCTCTGCTTAGTGCAAGGTTTTATTAATGATGTGCTGTCAGAAGCTGGATGCTCTGCATATTTGCATATTAAACAGCTGAGTGAAGAAACATTCCTTTTATTGCTGCAGGGAATAAATCAGTTTAAAGCAAGTTCTCATCATTTATACTCCTTTCAGCTAAGTCTTCTTTTATTGAAATAAATTGTTGAAGTGCTTTGCTCATTCTTTGAATACTGATGAAATTTACCTTGATAGGGCCTCAGGAAAAATAACATTTTCTTAAAGGTGCAGTGTTGTTCTCTAGATAAATACAGCCTAACTTTTAGAAATTGTCTGCAAGAAAATTTGTGCATCTCCAGCCATGCAAAGTCTCCCTTTGGTTATAGACTCTCTACAGGCATTTCAGGATGTTTGTGTAATTTTTGTAGTACTGCCCACCCGGAGATCTAAACAGCAACTTTACACAGCAGAGGAAACTTACATTGTTTTTATTCTGTGTACGTTCATTAGTTGCTGTTTAGTGAAGGGGCCCTTCTGCTGCCTCACATTGTGCATTGCAGATGAGCATCACCTTCTCTTGTCTGTGAGCTGTCTGTTGGTGGCAGCCTGAGTTTAGAAGTCGATGTCTGGAAGAACTAGAACAAAGTCAGTACCAAAGAAAAAAAGTTTGTATTTTATTTTCTGTTCTTTCATCATGCTTGAAATGAAGCATACAAACATGTCATGAGACCTTGGTTTTCCCAAATTTACGTAAATAAATAATTTTGAAACTGTAGTTGGTTAAAAGATGAATTTTATAGCATGTCATTTTTCCAGGCATGAACTAGAAGAGAGCAGTAGAAGAAAAATAATTTAAAATTATGTGAGTGTATTTTGAAGTCAGATGGAGTTTGGACACTTTATTTAATGCTACCGTATTACATTGGCTAGCACTGAGGTGTTGTCTGTCACAATAAACAGCAAAATGGTTAAAGTATCAAAGAAAAAATATAATGTGTGTATTCTTATATTTTATTTTAAAAGGTTAGGGCAGCAAGCCATTACATGCCTTTCTTATGTCATACAGAGTATTTCAATATATAAATCATTTGTGACAGGAGCTTCTTGTTTTTAAGTGAAAAATCTGCATTTAATAACATGAAAATAATGTCAAAACATCCTCTCCTAGATGGTTGCCAAGTGAACTGTTGCTTTTCATTTATGTTTTATTTTTGGAGGTTGGTCTTTGCAGGAATATTTTCAGATACTTAGAAAAATAGTGATCCATTGCAGCTGTAGTTTATTTTAATTGGACAGCACTAAGTGAGCTGACTTTATGATAAACAGTGCAGCCAGCGGCTAGTGAATGCACTTCCACTTTAAAGATTATATAGAAAATAAAATCCTTCAAGCTAAAGTCATAAAGAATCAAGCTGGAATTACTTTTAGAACATATGTCTGTGTTTGTCTCGGTGTGTTTTGTAAGGGATACCTGATCCTAATGGCATAATAATCTTTAAAAGTATATTTTCCTCACCACCTAACCAACATCCAACTATCAAAATCTTCATATTAATGATATTTTGGTTTATTTTAATTATTTAGATTGTCATTATGAATTAATAGCTATAATATTTTAGGTATAGTGTCAGAGTATTCTCAAGTGCACAGTCTGATTCTGCAATTGGAAATCCTGATAATACTTCTTACCTCTTCCAAGATTTATCTACTGATGTTCTGAGGTGTTATCCCTGTAAAAGGCTGTCATACCTTTGATTTCTTTATTACAATTCAAAAATATTAGAGAGAGCTTTTCTTAATGTAAAGAGCGTTTTTTTTTTTTTTTAAGCTATATGTGATTTTTTTTTCGCTGTGATTGAATAGTAAATCTGACATAAATTCACCTGCTGACAGTTGGATGTTTATAAGGATGATTTGGTTTAGTGGTTAGACCTATTGTATTTCACAGGGGTGTTGTCAGGCTTAATTAATTATGCTGCAGCAATATGCAGTGCAGGTTTTTGTGCCAGCATCTCCACAGCGCTTCGCAGGGAACTTCTAGTACAGGACGGTTATTACCAGACCAGCTGATTTTTGCCTCTGCCTCCCTGTGTGCATCTTTAACCAGTAAAGATGTGTCTGTTTGCAAGAGGAGATTTATCTTTTTTGTGGCTGAGAGGAAGGGGAACCGGACAACCACTATTGACTCAATTGCTGTAAAAAAACACGGCAAGAAAAATCCCATCCCAGTTTGCCTGCCATCTGCTTTTTTAAGAATGCCTGCTCTTGCTTTTTTAGGAATGGTTCAGATGGAAAATACACAGTGAATGGTCGTATTTCCTATTTTCTTCTGGTTGTCATAGCCATCAGAGGTGGAAATGTCATACAGAGCATTTTGCCTAACTGCCCCTTGTGAGGTTAGGATAACTTCTGAGAGTATATCGTTATATATCTTTTGTTTGTTTGTTCCTGGAGAAGTTACGAATGACTCGTGCTCTGGGGCATTTACTGCCACCGTAAGGAAACTATCCAACAGTGTAAGAGGCTTCAGTGCTTGATTTTTTTCCCCCAGATCTTCAGCCTGAGGCAGGATGTAAAATGTAGGAAAAGAGTGAGTTGCGCTCTTTTTAGTGACGAGTCCACACTGAGATGTTTTTGTAGTATTGAAACATGAACCATAAATCATCTGTTTGAGGATGAGTTAAATATAGGGAAAACACTGCATCATGTATTCATAATTTCCAAAGAGTAAAGAAAGATGAAAAATAACAAGGTGTAAACTCATAAAAATGTGTTTAAATTGGCATCTTTAAAATAAATTTGTTCTTATTTTTGTAAAACGGGAAAAATACCTGGTTTCAGAAATAATTGCTACAAATATTGAAAATTACTTGCGGATACTTGGGGAATCAGGTTGTTTTATAAGGAAGGCCAGGGGTTTTGATTTCTTCTCTCAACCACCAGGCAAGTTTCTGTAATCTTGTTTCCTTGGGGATGTTTCAGGAATAGCAGGAATGTTTGGGATCAAGTATCCCAAGTAAATCGTATGTCTTAAATCTTCTGGCCTTTGCTGTTTGGCCTTCTTTGTTGCTTTCTTTATGGGCTCTCAGGTTGTTTGAGGAATTTTTGTGCACTGGGGGTAGGTGGCGTCTCTGTGCCAGCCGTGCTCTTCCTGGTGACAGTCCCAGGCGTGCGGCTTCCCTGAGAAACGTGGGGCTCCCAGGGACGATGAACTAATCCATCCTGCTAAAAGGTTTAGTGTTCTCTGTGAAAATTGAGCACTGCAATTCTTCTTTTCTGCTGTTGTTGTTTTTAACCTAGTCTGATTTACCCATCCCTCCAGATGACTTTGAGGAGAAAAAATGCTCTTAGCGTTGTGGGTTGAGTAACGAGAGTAAATTGCTTTGCTGCTGAGAACTCTACAGGGAAGGGTGTAGGAGGGGAGGAATTTTGGCTGCAAAAAAATGGTATCTCTTGAGAAGCCCTGCCTATCTGAGCTGTAGTTTTTAAATGGTGCATTTAGTCAGGGTTCATGCCTTTACATATAAGTTTTGGTGAGTTGTTGCTGTGTTTTTAAGTTACACAGGGGAGGTTTGTCAAGCCTGCTGGGATGATGAAGACAACAGCTAAATTTTTTAATGTGTCTTTTCTTTATGATAATACTTGAAAACACTTATTGTCTTGAAAAGGTGTGGCAAGAGGATCTGAGCAGGAAAATTCTGGAATGATTCAGCCTGCAAATGTTTCATTTGTTCTAACCAATGCATAACGGTCTTGAACTAAAAATGAGCAAAAAGCCACCTCTAAAGCTGCTGTTAAAACTCGATATTTGTGTTCAGCACCCAGGTAAATGCGAGGAGGACTCTGGGTGCTTGTGCCCACACAGAACTTGTGCCACTCTGTGCTGGCACCTGCCAGGTACCACGGTCCTGGGTGTCGTGCTGGGGCCGGCACTCGGAAATTGTGACCGTGAGCAGTTGGAGTCTCTGCTTTCAGGAGCTGGAGCACTGCTCTCTGCGTGTGCTTTTGTTGTGCTGAACAATGAAACCTGATCATGACTGAGCTCTTGGAGTGCCTGTGCAATAGAAAACAGTACTCTGCCACCACACATAACAAACCCGAAATAATATGACAGTGATTGGCTGCAGGTTTTCAGTGCAGAAGCATCAGTCTGATGCTGGTACATAAACTAGTACTCTAGAAATCACTAGAGGCCTCTGAATCTCTATAGTACCCTTGTTAGTAGATGCCTGGGGATTTGTTGTTATTTTAAGATTTTTCTATTTCAGCACTATAAAATAGGGCAGAATTTAACTGAAGGTGAAAATAGCTAGTATATATATTTTATTAATATCTACTTTGTTCTTCAGGTGTTTATACTGTGTGGAAGATGATCTCTTTTCCAGAAGGATATGTTTTACTTCGGCTTCTCTTGAAGAAGCACAACCATGTATTGATTCAATACAAGAGAAGAGAAGTTGTGATTGCCATGAGTTACTTGTAACATAAGTGTATATATTTCAATTTACCTTATGGTTCCCTGGTTGATACATCATTTAAACTGACTGGTTTTATTTTCCTTGTTGGCCTTTGATTCCTTGTTTAACTTCTTGAAGGAAGCAATTGAAATTTCCAATTGCAAAACATGTGGACAATACAGGAGACCTCCATCAAAAACTACCTAAAACTAACTAAGGTTCTTAATTTTTTGGGAAGAGCCTGAGTAGCAGAGGATGGTAGCTGAGTAAACATCAAACACTGGGACATATTGCCAATTAGCAGAGGAGGCAGTTCTCAGATGTAAAAGAGCAAAATCTGATATAATTTTAAAGTCAAAGGAGATTTCAGAGCAATTTATGATCCTCTCCTTCACTCCTGAGAAAAATTCAGCACAGCTTTCTTTTTACTTCTTTCAGTATGGCTGGAAAGACACACATGGGGAAAGACCAAACTACCACTAGTACTAAACTACTCTCCAAAACCAGACCTATCTTTATGTCCCCACTGGAAAATACAAAAAAATGAGACTCTATTCCTTTTTTTTTCATGTGTTGCGGGAACTGGACTAACGCCATAAAGACAATTAGAAAGTGTTACTTGAGATGCATGTGTAGTATAGCTACCACATTTATGATATTTTAATAAAAACTGCGTTTCTGTTCAATATTATCAGTGCTTGGCTGAGGGAATGCAAATGGTCTTTAGTCTCAACAGGTGCAATGTATGTATTTATGAAGTTTATTTGATTTTTTTAAAGAAAAAAGGGAAGGTCCTGCATTTCCTCTGGATTTCTGTTTTGTTGCTGTACTCAAAATTGCAGAAGAGAAATAATATTGGAAATCTGAGCTACTGTAATCTTCAACTCTCTTAACATTAAAGCACTCGTTCAGTTGAGGTATTATAAACAATTAATGTAGTTGGAATTAAATGAACAAATATTTGGAGATAGGCGTATTTTTATAGTTTTGGGATGCTCTAATTGTAGTTTTATTTTTGTTTCTACATTTTATTAATAAATTTATATGACCTTTATGAGGTTGGATGATGCGAGACAATCCAATAAATGCCTTCTGGATGGGTAACTCTTATCTGTAGATCAGCACTTCTGGTTTATGTGGTCTTTGTGGGCGATAGGGGAAAGTGATTTAGAACTGTACGAGAGTACTATGTCTGGATTTATGATATACCGTACTATATGATAATTAAGGCTCTCTTCCTTGTTTTTTATAAATATGATTCTTAAATGGGAGCAGAGTTTTATTTTAAAATAGAAAGGCCTGTAATACAATCCCAGGTCAGCTGTGGCTCAGAGCACGGGGGTGAAGGGTAGAGGAAATATCCAACTGAACCCTTTAAAAACTGCGGTCTTAAAATACACGGGGGACTCACATAAGTGAAATCATATGCATTACAGAAATAGGCATCCATTTGATATTGCTGTAAAACTTCTTATTGACTTCCTTCGCTTGTTGACTCTCGTCTGTGTCATACCTCGGAGAAGGCTCTCCTTTTGTTCTGTATGTGTGACATTAAGCATCTTGAATTTTATCAGATCTCCTCATGCCCTTCTTTCCAGCACACATTACAGGGCCCTTGATTCTTGCAGATACAGTTTGCATGACATATTAACTTATTTAGGAAATACACCTTTGAAGATACTGCTCTAATAATAAATTAGCTGAATTTGACTCAGCTAATTTGCGTATGGAGAAAATACGGTGAAATTAACCTAACAAAATTCCTTGCACTTGGCTTTGTAATTGAGTGTGGCTTTTTTTTTGAAGCTGTGAATATCTCAGTAAGAACAAGATGTTGTGAAAATGATAAAAAGGTATCTGGAACAAAGATACTTCAAAATCTTGACAACTTCTCTCTTGGAGCTGCTCTTCTGGAACTGCTGCAAGAGCCACTGAACACTTCAAAAGTTTTTGTTTATATCTTGGGGTAATACCAAAGGTCAAGCAGCTGGAAAAAAGGGTTTAGAGCAGGCCCAGGTTAAGCACACTAAATTCTTTGGCATTACAACTTTATTCTAGTTTTAATTGAAGATATACAAACTAGAAAACTTTCTGGCTTCAACCCATTTACTCAGCTAGCAAGACTAAGTTTAAGCAAACATGAAACTAAACCCGTAAAAGAGATACCATCTGTCTTTAAGGTGTGTTTTGCCATGTGCTTGGTCAGAGTAAGAAACTCCTCTGGATGCTGGGGTGCAGTGCAGCCCCTGAGCGAGGGTCACTAAGAGGATTTGATGGCTCAGTCTTAGCCCAGGGACAGTCCAGAATGATTCCACTGAGAAATGCTCTCTGCCATTCCTTTATCCAGAAATATCTGTGAGTGTACAGACACACGCACACTCTCTCTCTCTGTTGTGGATATGGATACACACGTAGAAGTAGTGTGAAGGTACAAATACATTTTTATATATATATATATGTACTTCTATGCACTATGTAGATATGCTTCTTTATATATACTTCTATATACTATATATGTACACACATTCTATGAGTAGTGTGCTTGACAGGGCTCGTCCACGCTGTGCAGGATGTGACTCCATGTTCATTTTGTCACGTTGCTCAGACTCTGATGTTCCTGATACTCCTCAGATCTTGGAGGGCGAGGTGTTTCCTCTTAGGAAACGCATTTGCTGTGCCTGTAGGCAACAATCCGCTCCACTGCAAGTTTTTCTCCACGCTCTGCTCATGTTTTATTCTCTTACACTGTTATATAGGCTGTGCTTGTTTGTGGGGTAATAGCTACAGATGTTCTGTCATGGAATTGTTCTGTAAGTACAAATAATGGAGTTGGGTTTTAGGCTCTGGAGAGCTGCTCGGTAATTGTATAGTTTCTGGTGTCATAAGCAATACAATGTGGTACAGTGTACACTTCATTAGGCAATATCTGATTTTCAGACCAAACCTTCATCTAGAAGTTTAAAGTTGGTTCTTGGGTTTAGCTGGTACCAGTGTAGGATACAGATGTAAAGCTGCTTTCTGATAGAGTCCCACTTCATAAAATAGAATAATGTTAAAATCTGTAAATTATTTAGTCTTATTCTGGAAAGGAAGAAAACTCCTGTTATTAATTTATTGCTCTGGAACATCCTTAAAGGGAACTCAAAGGAAGAATTATTTTCTGGACCTTTTTTTAGAAAGCAAAAAAAGTCTTCTAAACCTTCCTGTACCCTACTCTCCTTCAAGAACTCCCTTTCCCCTCCAAATCAGCAGTTAAACCACAAAACTGATCAGTAAAACTTATTTTATTCTGCATTAAAAGGTGAAGACATTATTAACCAATTACACCTATATCAGTTTTTATAAATATGGAAATGTAGACGGTGGTATAACTACTCTATAGTTACTCTTTTATGAGACTGAATGATATTTAAGCAGATCATTTTCTCACTAGACTCAGCTTTCTTCAAGTATCAGTTCATTCTTTCAGACGTAAGAACTTCAAGAAACCATAAAATCTGTGTAAATTAATAAAACTGTGAACCTGATGCAAGTATATAACGCTTCTATAAAAGTTTTATAGTAAATTGGTTAGGCTGTTATTGAATCCACTCAGCACAGATGCTGATGGAAGGCTTCCTTTGGTTGCTAATATATTTGATAATCCAAAGTGCATTTATGAGCAAAGAATGCAAACAGTATAACTCTCATGTTCTGGTTTTGGTGGCAGATATTAATTGGAGTATAGTAGTGAACACCCAGGACTACAGGTTTGGTGGGCGTTTGTCTTTTCTTCCATGTGCCACTAAATTATCTCTTCTAAAATGACATATTCTTTGAAAGGCGAACATCAGGGTGATCTTGCCACCCTAAGATACCCTGTGTATGTGAGATAAGTCCACATGAGAGCTCAAAAAATGTATACATTTAAAAAAAAAAAATTACTTTCTAGGCCCATATCATATTTACCATGTTAGCTTACACTGAGAGACTACTTTAAAAATGTAGGAAACATGGACAGTTTTTGTTGGATGTGCTTGAAGATAAATAGAGCTGTTGAAAAAAACACTTAGACATTTAAGTGCAAGGAGCCACACTTGGGCTTTTAGCATACATGTATGTCTAAAGTATGAAAATGTGAAAGCAAAGGTTATGATTCATAGGGAAATGTTTTTTTTCCATGCCAATTTTTTATTAGCATATGAAGTACAGGAGCTTACTCCAGGTATTCCCCTTGAACTTGATTTAAACCACTGTCAGCTCTCTAACACTAGGAGCTGTGGTATTTTGCCATGTATCATACCCCTCTACTTTTTATTACTAAATTGCTTGTTTATACCTTGTGATGGGTCCTTCAGTTTCTCATAAATTAATAAGGCAGCTGTGAATATTTGCAGGCAGGTTTTAGAGCTCTGAATCTGCTCCAATACAGACACTGTAAAAAAAA